>QKMV01000158.1:0-29690 GCA_003287335.1 Lednia tumana
AAATATAAATATATATATATAATGATGCGCTCCCTACCTTAAGTTGGTGCAGCGGCTGTCGGAGGGCCCCCGGGTCTCTGCGGCCCCCGAGCCGGTCGGTTTCGCCCTCAAGGCTCTCGGCAGTGGACTCGGCTTCGGAAAGCCAAGCGAGGAACTTATCCAGCGATCGGTCGAAGTTGTGCAGGGAGTTCATTGCCGAATGCAGCAGTTTCCCTCGGTTGATTATACTGGCGAGAAACAAAGCAAAGTCACGATAAGAAACAGCAGTAGGCGTCCTCGTCGTTATCAGAAAACTTCGGCGAACAATCGTTATGTCGAAACTTGTGGTCGTTGTGTGTTTCCCACACGAACTGAAAATTTCTTCACACCTCCAGGCACAGTAAAAACCGTTCGTAAAGTTCTAACAACTGTCAATTCTAAAATAATGGATGGAAACTGGAGATTGAAAACTATTTCGTCAGATCATCAAGAGTGAGAAGTTTCGCGCTATGTCTGCTGGGTGTGCCTGGAGTGCGATGTTGATTGATGACTGCTGCACATGGTTGCTCTTAGTCTCACCTAGTATTTAGGTTATTGTATCGGGTGTTGATGGTCTCCGTCATCTTCTTCACCCTAGTCGTGTCGTCCTGCTGGTACACAGCGATCAACTTCTGAGTCAGCTGGTTGAACAGTTCGATGTGATGCTTGTATTGATGCAATTCTGCATGATATGACTGGAACAAGATAAGAAAAGACCGAACTTTAGTTCAGTTCGACTCCCTATCACTAACCGAATTTCGCTTGTATATATCGCAACTTTCTTACACAATTTGACAAACTTATTCCACACAACGTACCTTTTGTTCCCTCAGTTGTGCCTCCAGCACATCCGCCGTGTGGCCTACAGTGCCCATCCTCTCCATCCTCGTCTCCATCCTGGCCAGCCATGCCTCCACCTCCAGCCTCTTGCTCTCGTATCGTTGACTGTCCGAAAGCATCGCATCCAGTTGCGTCTTCCGTTGCATCACTTTCGAGTTCGTCTCGTCCCAGTGTTCCCGGAGCTTGGTTACTGTTAACAAAAACGGTGGCGGCGTCGTTAGCTGCGTAACTAAACGACCAAGTGTAGCTTGCAAGATAAGTTTTTTTGCCACTTTGTAAAAGAACAGACAATCACCATCAAACCGATCACAAGAAAAACTTCAAAAGAAAATCCAACACTAGATTTACACCCGTAAAGAAAGTGCAGTGTGCAACCCATAGAAATGCACCGCTATCCATGGCGCTGAAAAGGAAAGGAAAGTGGCAGAGCAGATATTGTAGCAATTGAAACCCCTGATTCTCTTCACGTTTGAAATGAAATGACGCAGTACGAGTAAATAGTTCTTGAACCACTCGGGAAAAAAATACAGAGTGCACGTGGCGAGGAATGCAAAAGGGGAGAGGAACAAAGCTAGGCTATTTTCATTCATCCCCATTCTTTCCTCATTATGAATGAGTGGGACAATTAATGTAACTTCTGCACTGATTCGTTCTACACTCTACAGGTGCCCTATCATAAGAGTTCTCCTTCAAAGATAATGCCCAAAGGACTTAGAAGAGAGCTGTATGCTCGAATGTGAGGATCTGCAATTGGAACCATCGCAGTAAAGGAGGCATTATAGTTTAAAGTGATGATAGGTACGAGTATGACCGTATGAGATGGAATGGCGGTTATCATATTATCACAGTGCAGACGGGACTGCATAGCAGATAAAATTACCCGTTTCCACGCGGAAAGGAAACATTTATATTTTTCAAAAAGTAGTTTCGAAACGACGGCCTCGTTGAGACGGAAACGGGAACGTAATTTCATAAAAGGACGCGTAACTTTTTACAGCATCCGATTCCGACGGGCGTAGTGGGAAGTGAGGAAAACGGACACCACATTACCCTCTACTCCACAGCAAACAGCGTTCCAATATCGTGCAGAAAATCGCCCGTCGGGATCAAGTAAGTCTGTAAGATGTCACGTCGAGAGGAATCTGAACCGGATAAAAAAGCACTAGGAAAACCCCGCACGGAAAAGCATACTTTGACAGCATCTCTTGCAGACCTCCACCTGTTATCGACGCATGGTTAATTGGTGTTAAGTCGACGGCCATGATTTATAATGTTGGAAGAGAACAGCTTGGAAACCACAGGCATGATGGACCCCACTAACGTTCCCAGCCAAACTGCATAATAGGTGACGCAACCAAAACTGTTTTCCCCTTATCGAAAATTTTACTGCTTTCTGCACAAAATGTGTCGTTACATCAACAAAACTTGTGGTAAGATTAGAAAGAAGACAGAAGAAATTTGTGTCGTCACATACTTTTCATGCTACGTATTTACGAAATGAAATTAAAGACTGGAAACTTTGCATTTTTTAAACCACTGCTACAGACAGAAAACATGTAGGCACAGTTTAGAGTCTAAAGCAGTAAAGGTAAATGGTAATAATCAAGTTTGGTTGTTCTGATTTGCAGCTTGGCTGTGCAAATGTCTGCGGAACCTCAAAACAAGCTTGTCTTTCTAAGCTGCCCCGCCAAACGCCCCAGCACCAGCAAACAAAAGCCCATGCGGTTACCAGACAAGTACGGTACTCTTTCGCGTGGAGTCGCGTCACGACGCTATAAGACGTCGGATAGCTCGTTACCTTTCAGACAAGTCCGCAGATGTGATAACATGGGCGAGCAGTGAGAATCAGACAACAGGGCTGTAGAAAGAGTACAACAAATCACGTCAGGTGACGCAAACAAACAATGCACAAAACAGAACAACATGGCAAGCGAGTAAAGAGAGAAAGGGAGAGAACCCGAGAGAATTCAGGTTCTTCTTAAGCTGTCAAAACGATAGTAACAACGAAGGAGATTAAATGTAAAATATGATTAAGTTGGTTTTATCGTGAGGTACGTTGCTCAAAATGTTATGTAAAAGATGGTTAAAAACTTTTTCCTATTGCTTATTGAGTTTGAAAAGTTGAATTATGGAAGTTGAAATTAAAAGTTTGGAAAGCACCATGAAAAATCGAGCAAAAAATGTTTTTAATTTGAAGCCAACAAAAACGTTAGAAAAGGTAACAAAATAACATTTGATGCATGTATATTAAAACCACGTTAAATTAAATATACCCTCTTCGGTTAACAAGTTTAAGCGGTAGTACAGAAAAAGCAATCAAGTTCCGTGTATGTTTTTTCGGGTATTATGAAGTAGTTAGTTTGAAAATGAAGAAGATCCTCGGTGTATTTTCGAGCTGCGTAATCCCATCAAAGAGTAGAACATCAGAAGAGGGGGAGAAGGGCTGGAAGCGTTCGATAATTTATTGCTATTACGTGTCCGCATACTTAAAATAGTGTAATACATCCTCGTCTATACCGAGTCAATCCTCTTAGGAGCAGGACGACGCCTCCGAATTCCTGAACTTACACCGAGAAAAACTTGCCAACAGAAGAGTGATATCTTCCTCCTAGTTTCAAGCCCCCAACCAATGTGGGAGAAATATCTAGAGGATGAATTACTATGTACCTACAACCTCAAAAATACGGATATAGGTACATAGTTGTAATGAAATTATGCCACGGGACGTAGGTGCATTCGAAGGTATTGAGTGATGACGGATTTGCACCGTGTATTTCACCCTGCATCTTGAGCATTTAGTAAGCATGGCCCTGTTATAAAGAGCGTCAAGGATCTTATGGCAATGTACGCTTTACAAAAAGCAATAAACTCAGTGAGCGATGCATTTTCTAAATACTGCCAGCATTGGGCGGAACGAATTTTTTAGTGCACGGACATTTATCAAGACTGGCGAAGAGAGCCTGTCGGCTATAAAATAGTGTTGCATTATCCAATGAAATATGGACTGGATTATTACACAGAAAATAATAATTTGTCATCTATTCTGCGATGACAAAGTGCAGGATGAATGTCTAGCTGAACTGTTTAAGGAGATTCCTAGAGGCTGGACGTCGTGAAAAATGCACGACATTGCAATTAAAACCTGCCGCCTGGCGAAAGGAGATACGAGTCGACAAGATCATGATTAAACCAAGGGTCGGAGACGCTTTTCGACATTTTCCAGCAACCATGATGACGCTTTTTCCCGGAAATGAGTTCATTTTCCGGAGGAAACCGTCGACGAGGAGACGAGTTAGCGCTCCAAGTCATGAGAAAAAGGCGGGAGTAGCGCGAAGCAAAATTATAGGATCCAAGTCTCGAAACGTTTTTAAACGTATTCGTTTAGTTGGATAGGAATAGTTTTTCGGTCCAATCCAACGAATCCATAAAATCAAGGAAAACACGTATTAAATAGAGAAGGCAGTTTCTAAAGGGCGGCAAATATTTCCGATCTCAAGACAGAGCTGGCTTTGTTCACGTTCGCGAATCACTAGGCGACTCAACTGGCAGAACAATGACAGGTTTCCCGAAGGCAATTTTCCGACGATTTTCCGCCACCGCAGGTAGTGACGTCGTTAACGCGTTGTTATAGAAACTGCTCGGCGAAGTGTCAAACTTGTCGTTAACGAATCAATGGCCACTGTGTAAAAAGCAACTACTTTGCCGCGGGGAAGCGATTATGATCGGTCCAATCAAGGATAATGCAAAACTGAACAGAAGAAGTTAATTGGCTTACTAATTTGCTAATGATGTACAGAAGATAACTTGACTTACGTGTCGTTAACAGTATATAACAAAAAATAAGTTGATAAAAGTAGAGGCTATAAGGAGATAAAGTAGCATTGAAAGTAAAACCAAATCAAGTAGTGCTAAAATGAGCTGGAGATGAAGCGTTGAAAAATAAAACTGAAGCCGAAACCATGCACTGCACGGAAAATTCTAATCGACACAATAATGATAGTCCCGTAACGTCACCTTTAACTAGTCTAAATTAGCAACGAAACGTAAACTGCCAATCAATTTAATGCAAATCAGGTTACACGAATGAAGCATAATGCATTTAATTTCACATGCAACGCTGTAACTACCACAATTAAAGGGGAGATCACGCTTCTGCGGCGTGAAAACCGAGAGCACAAACTTCTATGGCCGTTCGTCAAGTGAGTGTGAACCTTGCTGTTTGTCAGACTGACGTAAAAGATTACGGCAAAAAAGTTATGAGCCGCCGGCGGGTCATGGCGAGGCCCTCTGAGGCTACTTGATATTATGCTAATGCGTTGAAACGGACGCTTGCAGCGAGAACGGCGTCGTCGTTTAACACGGCAAAGTGGAGTAATCCTGGAGCGCCGCGGCCGGCGCCCAACGGCGTACGTCCCGGCGGGTTCATTTGGAAGGCAAATCAGGCGGAAACGTAAGATCAATGAATTCGCATTAGAACTTGGCTAGTGGAAATTTTTCTCTCGCATATAAGAAAATTGGAAAATATACAATGCCGTCGTTTACGTTTGAAACCGTGAAGAGAAGTGGGTGATTATAGGAAATTTAACGATTTTCTTCAATACGGGAAGAACAGAAAAGTAGCAATCATTTCACAAACTAAATTGATCCATCAAACAGTATCGGAATTGGTTCGAAAAAGTTCACGGCGAGTCCGAATCAATTTGAAGCAGTAGGTAGACTAGTTGGAGGGTCAATTATTCGAATTGTTGATTTGACGTGACCATAACATGTCACGGAGGGCTGTGTGGTTTCGGCTCATGAAAATCATTCACAGCATCCGAGTAATCACTAATGAAGCTCTAAATGCTGTTACACCACCGAAAGTTATGAGGGCTCTCGCCTAGCTCGCATTTCATTTGCCAATGACCACCATTCTATAATTGCACACATGCATCCCTAAAAGCGAGGTGCTATGGAAGCAACATGTAATTGATGTTGTAGATTTTACGCTTACATGCACGTTTTATATAATGTTTCAAATTCACCGTCCATTCAAAGCCGCGAGCCTGGTAATGAATGGCATTAATGCAGCATGCATTACAATAATATCGAATGATTCAAATCATCATTATGCAACACGCAAAATACGTTGTGCGTGAAATATAACGGTGCAATAACGTTCAAAATGCATGAGATTTATCATTGTTATTGATATGCCGATGTAGCTTTATTTTGTAGCTATCCAGTGGAAGAGACACACGATTTCAAATGCGTCGCACGTGTTCAATAAAAACTTGCGCCGGCTGGGGCACAGAACTTCGGTTTGTTTCCAATCATCCCGAAAGCGAATCGAGAGATTCGAGAAACTGTATCATTGCTTCAAAAATGAGAGTTCATGTTCAAGTAGCCGAAATGCTTGTTAATAGGCGCGTATACAAAGGCAAGTCAGCTAAAAAAAGAGGAATAAACGAGTGCCGTACGCACTTTTCCCTCAGATCCCAGCCCGTTATTTTGCCACGTACACGAACACACACGCAGTACACGAACTAAACGGTAACATATTTCCAGAATTTGGAGATTTGGGATTGCCGAAGCAATGAAGTGACAGAAAAGATTTATCATTGCGTCGATGAAAGATTAATGATGATCGCTGAAAGCTGATGAAAGTGGCAAAAAGCTTTTTTGTCATGTCTATGTAAACCATTCTTATAAAGAAATGTGTGTATATTATTTTGATAGATTGCTCTCCACGCACGAGCATGGAAACGTGGATAGGCTTCTATTTTCATTCATGAACCATAAGCAGCATTAACAATGATCTCATCTAATTTTGGCGAAAACCCGTAAAATGTTCCCTAAGTTTTCAGCCCAAGTTGCACTGATAAGGTAAATTTATAGCGTGAAAAGGCTTGAAAAGAATGGTATGGTAAAAGAGGTGACAAGAGTGGTAATAAACAGTTTGTAAAGAGAGACAACGGCGATACGGGTGGCCGAATGGTAAGGGTGTGGGGGAGGGGGGGGGGCGAAGGGAGAGAATTTCCCTGGTTAGGGAACCACAGGACGCGACCGCGCCGCCAAGCGACCAGGTTGGAAAAGTCAATACCTAGTGTAAGGTACGTGAACGGAAAACTAATGCAATTCTTTAATAAGCTTTCGAGAGTCAAACATCATCCATGTTTGCGGAGGACAGTTACATCGGATGAATAAGTCATGGCAACTTGAGTAGGAATGATGCATGTGCAACATTGGATTGGACACGCCATATAGTAGGAAAGGGCTTAGATGACTTACTACCATACTGTCGAAAGAAGAAAGAAAACGTGCTTTTACTTGACATTTTCTCTGGGAAAACATATCTATCCTGCCACAAACATTTTACATCAAATTTATCAAACACTGACCATACCACTGTGAAGAAAATTCGCTTCAAAGAAACGATAGCAAACGTTGTAAAAAACGTTCTCGACAGCTTTTCATTTTCTGTGTCCCTCATAAGGTTTCTTTCCGAGAAATTTGAACACCAAATGTACGTTCCACAATGCTTCACTCAAATAAAACAACAGCTTACATTCGAGTCAATTAGAAGTGAAGCGAGGGAAGCATCTCTTAGATCCAGTATGACAGGGGAAGAAATGCAATCTCCAAGCAGGCAGACACTAAACCGAGCGAGGAAGCTTCGTAAGTAGGTCTCAAGTGACATACAGGACTGTAGGTACGTACTAAGTTACTTGAAATGTATAGAGACTGAATAAGTAGCACTCCAAGCTATGGGTATCTGGGTGGGAAACCACATTAAAAACAAGCCTACTACTCGCGTAAGGGTTGAAAATTCCCACATCTACAACGCACATACACAGATATAGCTAGGAGCTGTCTAAGGAAAAAAATGCTTGTTCGTGCTAATGTAATTCCACGCAGCTTTCCTATACGAGGCACGTACTTATAACGGGGCTATACTGTCGAAAAATACATACAAAAAGTGCAGGGTTTTTTTGTGTTCGAGTTCCATTCGTCGTTTACTTAAATGCGAGTAACTTTAATGCGAGTAGGTATTTAGAAGAACAAACGAGGAACCAACACGTCCACTAAAGCATCTCGCCCAAAAATTCAAAAACGAAACAAAATTGAGCCAGGCAGAGTATAAAACCGAAAACGAGGAATAAAAATAGACGCGCCCTCCCCATCTTGATAAATCGAAAATGATTTTCGTGTCAACGAATTGAATTGTGATTTTATCAAATCTGATCGACATTTTGATTGAAAATTTGAGCAGCAGTAGCCCTAGCCATGTGCAAACTGCATTAACTTGTTGCGCATGTCACCTGGCGTAGAGTGCTCACTTTAAGACGTGAACATTTCAACCCAGCCGCATGTTTACCCGTGTGTAATATTTACTTGACCCGGGCGTCGCGACGTCTATCATACGGATGACGTCACAGGCGTCGCCGTAGACAGGGCGTCGTATGAAATCACAGCAAAAAGGTGAACTGAAACGTCAAGTCTCCCAGCCACGAGAATTTACGAGTTTCTAGATACGCCAGGAACTCAAAGACTACACCTCTACAGCTAATTAATATTGCTTCTTTATACTGAGTATGCTCGTCTAACAACTCAGAAGCAGTGTAAATACCCGTATGGGCTGCCGGCGAATATTGCGCCTACTCGGAAAGCTTAATACAGTCTGTACAGCGAGAGATCATACTGCATTACATCCACAAAATAGGCTCCCTTGCCATACCTTCCTGCGTTAATTGCTGCCATCGCCCCTGGCGGAAAAGTATGTTCTCCCAGTAAATAGCGTAGATATATTCTTGCGCCGAGCAAAGGTAGGTGGTTATAGAATAGTTTTAGTGTGTACAAACGTATATCGAGAAGTGATCTGATTAAGTATTCACTGGCTGTTTGTACTGAGTTTCCCTGGAGGCGAGTGGATAGTATAACAGACCGAAACCGCCAGCTGCGTCAGTTGGTTGGTTGGTTGGTTGGTTGGTTGGTTGGTTGGCTGCCTAGAAGGGATACGTAGCTTAGTTCGAGGCACCGCACCTAACTAGATTGCGCACTGTATCAGTATAAGTACAACGGGCTGATATTTAATTAGGTATAAATATACGTGGTAAGATACACCTAGTAATAGAATTTTAGATAGCTAATAGCGATACTTCCAAAGTAATGGAAATATTTACCTTATTTACCTTGTAGGTAGGCCGGTGTAAATGTGGTTTTGTACCAAAATGCGCCCCCAGAAAATACGAGTGATGGCATTTTCCGCGGTTGAGGTAAGTTTGAACGTGAAAGTGTGTTCACGTAAAAAAAGATTGAAAGCGAATGAAAAAGATAACTATTTCTCATCGTAAGAAACTTGTGCGAGAATTTCTATTGTGCGAATTATCGTCCCACCATGAATAGAACATGAATGTCCTGGAACTTGCGGAACGGTTTATAGCTACGTCTTCATCTTACACATCAGAACCGATTTCTTTCCCTCTAAAAGCCACTTGAAACTTGTAGAAAATAGGACCCGCCTCGCAACGAACTCGTATTGGTCAATAGGTTTGGTAGATTGACCAGCAATGGGGTGGGGAGGGGAGAAGAGACGCGAGATTCTTTTTTTGTTCGAGAGATAGACTTTTCTCATCGACTATAAGCTGAGATTTAACGTGACAGGATATATAGGCGGTCCCAAAAAATGCATTCTCAATGCTGAAGTTATCGAATGGACGTTCAAAGTAACACGTACGAAGCCGGATTATGTGTGCGGAAGGAAAATATTTAGATTTTTTGCGTGTTTATATCAAACTCGATGTAAAAATTGGTGGGTACATAGAAGACGTGCGGCACCACGGTCATAGAACTCACAATTGCATTAAGTGTTCATTGAATTCATACAACTAGAAGCACGATCTGTAAACTCGCGTCCCTTTCATATTCATGTAAATAGCAAGTTACTCATTATTAGGTTCGTCTCTCGTGCACGTGGCTTTATGAAGTTAGTTGCGAAAGAGAAACTAGACGCCGGTAATTATTTTGCGGATCCAGCATCCAGGAGACATAATCAATAATGCGGAAATGCAATTACCTTCCGAAAAGACACAGTAATGCTCACGGTGTCTGGCGGTGCTTCGCTCGCTTCGAGCTATAGTTAGAAGACACATAGACGTTGTATAACTACCGCTTTTAACCGGTGACTTATCGTTATTATGTTGTAACTTACTTTGTGTTTCAATTTGCCTAGAAATACTGCAGTGGAATATCAGTACACGAGCCAAGTTTTGCGGACTTTTAGTGGAGTACTTACTTTTAAATTACTTCCGGATTTATAGACGGATTGCAAGATAAATTAAGGTACTTTTGATGCAATTTTTTAAAAGATTCTGAATTCACAAAAGATGGAAAAGAGGACGAACAATGAAATATTTGATTCACCACTCATGATGCCAGCTCATGAAAAGGCGAATAAAATTTATACAGAAAACTCTCGATAAAGGAGTGAAATTGATGCTTGAAAAAACGAAATTTCTGTCAGCAAAGCGTAAAAAAACGCACACACAAGCTCTTTAACGATACCCTCAAACCGCAAAGGAGGTATAAGTTCGTTTAAGTAAAATGTATCGAAATTTCTAGCGCATTGTGCAGCCGCAAAGTTTCTCACTGACAGCTGGGAAAGTGATTGATCGCCATCAAGATGTGACGTCACCCAGAGAAGCGCAATATCGATTAAATCAACTCTGATTGAAGACTCCATGGAAGCTTGATTACGATTCACATTTCTATTGCCTCACACTCGAGTGCCATCTTTGTTTTGCAATAGTTTTAGGAGACAAATTTCGTATCTGTTTTCTGATAAGCCCACTCTCAGTGAGGCAAGATTATGAATAACTGACCACATTATAGCAAAAGCAATTACATAGATTTCAACGCGATGATCAAGCACTCCGCCACTTTGGGTTGAGCAGCTACGGTTCCAATAGATAATCAGTTATATAAAAAGGGTTGAGAGTTGATAATGATCAACAAAATACAAGGGCACACATGTAAGCAATAGAGCAGCAGTAGCTGATCTTTCTCCATTGCTTATTTCTTTCTCTCCGTGATTCAAAAATGTGATGATTTTTGTCGGAAAGACCGCACAAGCTTTTAAAAAAACTGTTAATAACTGGGTTAAAATGCTGAAAACTTAACTGAAACTAAACTGCCAACGTTTCAGTTTCAGTTTAGTTTCAGTTAAGTTTTCAGCATTTTAACCCAGTTATTAACAGTTTTTTTAAAAACTTAGTGCTGAAATTAGTCAGGAGATATGAGTCTCAAAAAAGTAATACCGCACAAGCTCTTAAGCCTCAAGCGGGTGACTAGAAGGGCCAGGAATCAGATAGGAAGCTGATAAGGAGACGGCCGTGCCGTATTGGCGGCGGAACTATCCCAGCATTTGCCTATAGCTGGAGGAATATAACGGAAAATCAGTATTGATGTAAATTATTGTTTCGTTAAAAAAAGGAATTTACTGCTAGAACGAAAATGTTCTATATTTACTGAAAATGCTAAAAATTCAAATAGAGCGATCAAAGTGGACAGACCAATGGCATGCGAGCTAGCTGCCACGAGATATCAAACGTTTGATGTGGAGAGGATGGTAGAGCAGTGTGGGGTCGGGGTTGGAACACAGGACCCCTCGGCCTCGCTGTCGAGTGTCGACAGCTGATAGCTAGCTGCCAGCCAGCCGGCTTGCCTGCCGTCCAGGACTGAATTAATTCGCCGGATTTAGTGGACGGGAGACCCAAGTTGGCCCCCTGTCTGCACTGGAGGATGCTTTGTTGCACCTCGCTTAAACTCCTGACCAGTAGCTGCCTCCAAGGATTCATTCTGTCACGTAAAAAATTTGGTTGTAGCGAGCCCAATACCCAGCAGCATTTTTGTTTTCGATACATCTTAGCAAAATGTATATAATATGCGTGGGTGCAGTGTTTCTACAAAAGCGGTTCGACATAAACCGTTTTTGCTGCAAGCGAAATGAAGCCAAGTTAAGATTCTTGGTTTTGCTTCATACATTTAAGTTTGCTTTTAGAGACGAACGATAAAATTGCACGAGATGAAGTTTCTCGCGCGCGCACTTGACGGGTGAAAAAGTGGAATTGCAGCATACAAACTACGCCAATGTTTGAAAATAAGACATTTGCAAGCTGCGAGGCTAAGCATCTGGATGGCGAGTTGCAGAATAAAAAGCCATGGTTACAGAAATAATGTTCTAGAAATACAATGTTACACAAAACTTAGAGAGCTGCAATGTTGTTCTTGGAACCATGTTATCGAGACCCTGGGTGAATGTAGCGCATCAAATCGCACTCCGCGCAAAACAGATTGCAACACTTCTTTTTGTTGGTCGGTTCTGATCGAATGATATAGAACGGAAAACAAACGAACAGGAACGCGTGTTAGATTTCATACGTATGAGTTGCGGGTGCGCGATTGTTGACTTAGTGTGGAAGGCAAAACGCTGAAATAGTGGGCGTGCACTAAATGCGAACAGCTTGTGTCAAACGAGGATCCACGCTTGAAAAGCTGTTAATGCAAACACAATTTCGAAATTTTAATTTCAGAAATCAAACCCCCAGCTTTAATTAAAATTTTAATTCATATAAATTAACCCGGGGGTTTTAAAAATTATATTAAATAATCTGCGCTCGACATTGCATATTGAAATGGATACGATAAGAGCAGATGGAGGTGCCAGGTTTATTACAAGCCACTAGCTATAAAATTCGAGCCTGCATGGTTTTCAGTTTTCACTCAACTCGAAACTACTGTAGTTGTACAGAAGAAGTACAATTGCAATTTGTGCAAGATACTTTACCACCCAACGAGCTTCATTATTAACCAAGACCGGAGAGCTTGCACTTCCTCGAGTAGGTAATTAGCAGCACCGTGCGAAAGTCAACCGCTATACCAACTCAATTACACTAATGGACAATAAAGTATTACGAGAAACTCGTAAAACATCATAATAAAAGCATACAACGAGCCAGTGGGCGAGATAGCACGCGAGATAATGTGCAGTGCGGCAAGTGACGATTATCAAGCGAGTTCAAAGCGTTCACGTTGATTGGCACGATCGATTTTCCTCGACAGAATCATAATCGAATGTAGACTTTTCAGAAAATGAGGCACTCGAGTGTCGAATTTGCAAACAATGCGGCGTGGATAGGATTTTCTGTCGTGCAAACCAGCCAACTGGGAACGTTCGGCGTAGGGAAAACACGTAAAACGCATTCCAATAATTTTCAATTCCCACGAAAATTTCCCCGGTTTACAGTGCACGAGCGACAACGTCTGAGAAAACACTCGAAAGCAACGAACCCGCGTGGCGCGCATGCTCAACCGTCATGAGCTTGTGGCATCTCGGAAGTTTCATTACAAGAAGAATTTCAGAAATCCCCCACGGAAAATATGCTTGAGATTGGAATTCCGTCATTTCAATCATATTAATTGTTACTCCCGCTTGAGGCTTTTTGAAGAGAATCTTTAACTTTTCTATATGCAAGGGATCATCCTTTGCCTTCATAACTTTACTTAAGTCTTTCAGGAAATAAATCCTTCGCGCAGCGTCATTCCCAGTTTTATAGTCTCTTCCAGTTTCCATCATAAGGACATCTCTCTGCAGCATTCGCAGCTATACGTCACGGAAATCTTTTACACAGCCATATTGAATCTTCCACGCTCTGCATTCGGAAAGGCAAAAATAGTTTCCATCTCCACGCGAGTCGCGACATTGAGCTGCTCAGAATATAAGACATTCGCATATATCGTATTAGATGTCACGTTGCAGGATATAGCACATGTACATCCATTCGACTGCTATGTGTTATAGCGATCGGAATCGAAAAAAATAGGAGGAAAGCACACACAAGAAATCGATGCACAAAATGTCTCTATGGACATTTTAAATAAACTTCACTCCAGAATTTCCGAAATCCCTCGTGGTATTCAGTCATGATTTAACCAAGCCGATAATCGAACCGAGGTCCATCCAATATAACATTCTTTGTGATTTAGTGCTGCACCACATGTCTGCTAGTGGAACAATAAATTGTATTCCAAAAGCAACGTCGCGATTTACACGATATGGTGGTGAGACGCATTGCGTTTCATGCGAAGCTATCCTAAAACTACTCTATCGTATAAAGTGAACACGGTAGCGTGGAAACTGAGACGCAGCTAACGAAACTTTGGACGTTTAGCTGTCCGAGTAAGGCAGTATACGAGCTGTGGCCAGGCCTACCTATAGTGGCAACGGTAAAACAGTGTTATTGCACTCGCGGTGCATGTCGTTACTCTACCCGATATGAAGTGTCCTGGAGTCGTGCCAGAACGACGTCGCGATAACCCGTACATTAAACGGCATGGCACGCATAAATGCAGGAAACAATGCAAATATGCTTCTCCGAGGAACTAGCCTTAATTATGTCCTAGCCTTTAATAAGTACCTATATAACATGACTAAAAGGATATGAATTATGGCTTATGAAAACTCGGCTCAGTTTCGTGTCAAGTTTGGTTATAATAAGTTGACATTTCCAACAGCCATCCATGTGCACAAAAAAGTAGATATGCCATAGGTGCATAGGTGCGTAGTTGTATAGGTGCGTCGGCATACAGGTGCATTGAAGCTATTAGTTATTATGTTCACGAGTATCACATCAGTATGCCTACAATCAGAGTCAGAGTTTCCTAAGACAGAAGCAGGCCGTTATATCACTCTCCACCGGGGCAACAGACAATCAGTTAATACACTTTTTTTAACGGTCGATTCACTTTTTAACAGATATTGAAAGGCCGGCCCCCTGTGCATTTGGTTGACAAACAGCGGTTTAACAGAGGCCGACACAAGGTAATTTAGATATAAAGTGTTTTATTACAGGTAGTTACCTATGGAGCTACCATCAACTGACACGAATTCGACGCATTACCGTATATTTAGCACAGAATACTGGGAGTGGGTTCTCAGTTTGTGTGTTAATTCGTTTGGCATTGGGACCCAGGGGTGATCAAGAGAAGGTCGATGTCCATGGTGCTACCGGTGTTGAAGTGCACAGTCGACACCGAGATGATAATCCGGCCAGAGTCGTGTGGTGTACTAAGTGATGGGTAAATGATGTTTAGCAAACTTAATTATCAATTCACTCGCCGGTCGATCGGATAATAGCGCGCTCAAAACACCTACAGGTAAATCCTCTGAGGAGACTCGATTCTCGATTCGATAGCACATGCTTCATAACAAGCACTGACAAGCACAAGTCTTCTGCTTGATCCTAGAGTGGCTTCCTGTTTCTACAACAATACACGTACTTGTTTTCTAGCTTGCTAATTCTGTTTACGACAAGCTTGTCTTTAATTGGTTTACTATAAATCATACGTTTATTGAGGTAATGAAAAGCGAGATACTAAAGTCTAGGTGTAGGCAAGATGCTGTCACCAAAATGTGTAAGCCAGCTCACTCGAGGAAAAGACGTGCACATGCTTGACAAAAATTGATATTAGTATAGCGACCTGCAGGTTCTTTTGTGTGGTCTCAAATAAAACTTCACGATATAAAAAGAAAATCCAAAGTCTATTGTTATGTAAAACTGTCCGTAAAGGTCGGATCAAAAGTAAAGAGTTACTATGTATGGTAATGTTGAAAGCCAAGGTAAGATAGCATCGAACACGACACTTAGAGTGAAAATTTCACGTTCCAATTCCACGGAGAACTCATCCAAACGCCTGCCATTTATTTCAAGTAATTGCTCATTCGAGCTTTATCTACGTCTCAGATCTTTTCCTGCTGGGCAAACCTTATTTCAAGATCATTCAAGAAACAATGAAGTCCCCATCAATATCGCCCCTATGTGCATTTTGGTAGATCCACGAGCAAATGAAGGCAGAGTATTGAATGAACTGAAGCTATACCCTTCGGCCGACGGTCGCTCGAACTAATTTATTTGCCTGCTTAATTCACCATATGAACACGGACAAATGATGATTGCAAAGCATTAACCAATCCATAGCCCGAGCCGCAGCTTACTTATAGGTCAACTGGCCACCATATTCAACGGGATTAATATACGACGCAAAAATTCGCCATTATTGCTCACGTGAAACGAAAAGCGTGCTCTACTCGTCAAAGTGCTTTACACAGCAACTGGGTACGGAAATCGATGCTATTTATTTGGCAGACTAGAGCCAACGTAGGCCAAGAAGGCGCTTTGCACGGTTCGACACCCGGCGCCTCCACCGCACGCGATCGCTAGCCGTGGCGACGCGTGCGTTTCACGGCCGAACAGCGTCGCGTCGCGCCAAGGTAGTAATTACTTATTCATTTCTTTCTTCCGTTTCGTCTCCATACGCATACCGTATACTTGCCCTGCCTAACGTGTCGAGAGAGCGAAGAAACAGACAAGATTCCCAAAACCCTCCTCAGCATTCCCGAAAATATCCGTATTCCCTACGCACCATGCACACTCGTGCCCTCTCCCATCGCAACGCAACCCCTTTCCAGAACCCGGTCTCTCCACCAACCAGAGATCGATAGAAGGCGACGTTGCCGAATAACACGTGGACGGTGGACCGTTCCCTCAAACGAATTCTACTCCATGAAAAAAAAACACGCTATTATACATGGGCATTAGAAATAAATTATACTCATTCAGCTTTAGCGAGTGAGATACGAAATGTGTTGGTCTCATTTAGATACTCCACGGTTGTTGTTTGATGTTGAAAAACCGGTGGAAAAGCGTTGCCATATCTGAGGCGTACTTCACGCTAATGAATGGAGGTTAGTTATTACGAGCTTGTAGACCAGAAAGATGTCCCTAAGTAGTACAGACAGACTATCATGTTTTAATGGGATGCCCATACAAGATGTTACACTGAATTACGCCAAAACACTCGCTAGTGTTCGGTGCCCCAGCAGATATAGAAGGCATCGCTGTCATCAGCGTCGTTAATAGTTCCCATAAACTCGCCGGAAGAACATATATGATACGGCAAAGGGTTGAGGTTGGTTGCGGGTAACGCATCTAGCAACGTCGAACGTTTGTTGTTGTATAGCGTGCGTATCTTCAGGATAACACTTCCCTAGGGAGGGCGGCCGCTGAGCTGACATGGGCTCATAACAATAACTCTTTGGGCACCTGAGCTGCGGGCGCTTGAGTAGAGGCGAGACCGAAGAGAACTTCATGACAACTTTTTGACATCCAACGCGAGGAGGGTGGAGATAAAACATTTGCAGATACAAGCCTACCGTGAAAAACACTACATTAAGGAGAAATGATGAAACTTTTGGACGTTTTTTGCCAGTTATCCGTGATAAGCGAATGTAAAAGGTGAAAGGATTACGGAAAACTTTTTAAAGAACTTGGTCGTATAAAGACGAGACGCGGTGTCTGGATTGACAACGTCTACTGAACCATTTTCTCGGGCAAGATTCATCCTCGAGTGCGCACGAAGGCAACCTCGTTCGCAAGTTAACGTCAACTCAAGATAGTAAGTAAATAAAATCTTTTCAGCGATAAATAATTGAAGACAATAATGTGTTTCAAGCGTCTGCTTGATCTAGGAAAAACAATAGCTGGGAAATGAAACGCGACGAAACAAAACAGATGTCGAAACGTTCCTCGCAGATTTCGCATGCAAATTGAACTGAGCGTTCCACAATTGTTACAATTGTCTAGCGAACAAATAGGAACGAGTGTATAACTTGAAAAAAGGTTCTCGTGGTATGAGCGTCATTAAATGGTGTAATTACGAGATGTTACGAGCGTATAATTAATTGAAACAAGCACAATATACTCCATGTACCAGCTTTGTTTAGGTTCTTTTGTATAATGTGTGCTTGAATAATAGCCAAGAGCGTAAACATCTGCAATAAAGTTGTGTTCTCATTTCTCATAAAAATAAAGTAATAATTTCCTCTTCTGTTATTGTTCAGCAAGTGTACTTTCCTTGGAAGTTTTTACTTTTAACCACGTTTCGAACGGAATTTTTAAACTAGATTGAAAAGCACCAACATTAATCTCGCAAGTTTTCGCCAAACTAGAACAGAAACTGATGGTAATTGCATGTAATTGTCGCAAGTTTTCCCAGCCTCGACTTGACTTGAGAGTGCTTCACTAAGACGTTGTTCACTTATTGATTGAGGTCACGAAGAGCGATGCCGAAATACCCGAACGAAACGTTGGTAAAACTTGCAGTGCAGTTATTATTGGCGTCGCACCGTCATTCAGTTTCAGTCACACGCGAGGAAATGGGAAATTCCTGAGAGCGAGGAAAGTGGAAGACATTTCTGCGCGCGAGATTACCTCTTAGAAAATATTATAGAACTTCCAATGAAAGCACTTCCTTTCCCTATTTTTGCCAGGCACCGTTAGAATCATCGTATACCGAACGCATTCTATCAATAAATCATAGTGATGATATATATACACGTTCTCCCGTACTCATGCAAGTTCGACTCGTCTACCTAAAGATGATTAAAATTGTTGTATTTGGGAACCGAATCGGATTTTAAGGAGGAAAAAACTGAAAAAAAACGGCACAAAGCAAAGTACAGCTTTTACGTTCACGAAGTAAATTCGAACTCTAATTTAAGTTAAGTTAAGCCATGGCAAGCTCGCGTTCGAGTTGAAGTTTATTAGAAAACTGTAGTGACTCATGACGAAAAGGAAACCCTTACCCGATACGGCCAATCCGTTTTCAGGACGGTTCTTATACAAAAAAAAACGTCCCATCTCAAAAAAGTCCCAGCCCAGGTGCACCTCCCTCTCTCCCCACACCCCTCGATCTCACACACGTATTTGCCTCAGTCTGCATCGACGGCGTCGTTCGTGCATCCGACGCCATGGAATTAACGAATATACGAGCCAGATTCGCGCCGATGAATCGGGAAATGTTTTTTCGACTTCGTGACTTTATTTAAACTTCGCTCGGGATGGGTTTTCACGAAACAAACGCGATGCTAAGACGCTCATCAGCAGAGCAAACATGGTTTCTACCGGAAAGTTGCACAAAAATATTATATGTGAATTCCACGGTTTCCCTCGTAGAGCTAGACGTAATTTAGAGCTGAATCTAAGCTGTTTTGAGATGAATGTTGCGATTAGAAGCTATACGGATAATACATGTTAAGGTAACCTTATGTATACAAATGTGGGCACAATTTCAAACTCCGGAGTACAACATCATTCAACATTTAGCAGTCAAGTATCTCAGATCGTCTCCGGCCAACGCTCAGCATCGACAGCGTGTACCATGCATGTTTCCGACGCCATGGAATTAAATAAAAGATTCCTACAGAAGTCGTGTGGTTTCTTTAATCTCATTCCTCCTCGCGCATTCCCAGCAAAAAAGAGAGAAAAAACTCTCATAAAAGAACCAGGCAAGAAAATTCCTTCAGGTATACCCCTTGATCGATAAGATGGTAATTTGTCGTAAGTAAGGCAGTTATTACGTTGGTGATAATTTATTGCGTGATACCTATACTGGAACGGGACCCATGCTTTATTATGCACGATGAATAATAGTCTTCATTAAAGGCGCTTCTACGTTTCTACGTCGTATTTATCACGAGTACTTTATGGATTGGGGTACACGCCCAGAGGATATCTACGACGGCAATTGTCAGTCGATAAAATACACGATCTTACAGACAGGGGATGTAGAGCTGAAATTGCACACGCAGTTGTATTGTTTTACAGGTTCGATCAAAACGCGAGTGGTTTCGGAAAGCCGACTCTTAATTGACGGTGAGTAAGTCGTGATCTTCCCTAAGAATTAAATGAATAACTCAATGATTTCCATACTTTTTGCAAAGAAAATAAATCACTAGTTAAGCAGCTACGAAAAAATCTAAGTCCCTTGGTTCGACGAGAGAACATTTTTTAGCATGAGGCCAATAGTCGATTTCCTATGCTAAAAATTGTTATTCTTTCGTTGAATTCAAGACATATAGGTGAAGGGTTCAGACGTTCGTTTGTTGCAAGGAGCTGGTGGATTCGATTACACGGGGGTTTAAAGCAGAGATGGGATGGATGGCCGTCTTGATTGCGTTTGACAACTACCTCGTGTCCACTCACCCGATCTCATGCGGCCGAGAGTCTCGTGTCGTGTCTAGCGGCTGAAATACTCGCTATTATCGCTCTAGGGGTTGCCTGTTTGGTGGACGGACAAGAGAACTCTACGGATTATTACTGAATAGAAAGTGACCATGTTTACTATAAAGCTGACCGATACGTAGAATGTACGAAGAATTTGCGATCTATTTTGACGCGATTACCTTTGACATACGTTATCTTCTTCTTCTTTACACCTGTAAATTGTATCCTACTTACTGATAACCCTTTCACGATAAATAAATCCATGTTGAAGTGTCCTCAAACCCGTCTTTTCGGTGAGTTTGATAGGATTTTAACAACCATACTGTCTCCCACAGGCAAGAGGTCCAAATAGCCCATCAAACCGTTTCATTGTCTAGGCATCCTATAAACCTTTCTTTGGCTTGAAGGGTAATAGTTCTACCAGCGGCATTGTTCCACCATTCAATCGATTCTAGGCTGATAGTAGCTGAATAATGCAATGATTCAGTAATCATAGATCTTAATTTAATTGGACTTGGTAACGCCAATGTCTAGACGAGAAACGCGAGGGGATGGATTTTTAATTTTGGCAAAACGCATGACATTATGCGTCGAGCTTTCAATTGTCTAAATCAGTTCTCGGTGTACAGCATTACAAATTACAGCGATGGCCCATGGCTTATCCTAAACACGCGATGAGCTAGGTTATAATCCTTCCGGGGTTGTAGGGCAGATGTAAAGCGTCGCATATGTGTGTAAGGTCTTACACATGGCCAATGTTATCATGTTGAAAATCGTAAGGCTAAGTATTATTCCAGAACCTAGTGGCCAGGAAGTGGCCAAGATGGTCGATACATCTAAAGTCAACGATGTGATATATTTGAGGATATCCGAGGAAAGAAAGACACTGTAGACATCTTCCCAATGTAATCTAATCTTACATGAAGCAGAAGAATCGACCCGGGTCTTATCAAAGGAAGTCAAACGCCAATCCAGTAGTCAGTCTAGCATCCACCCAAGGGTATATCCTATTTCAATGGGGTGTATAAAAGAAAGATAAGTTTTCTTTTTCACATTCATAAATGGGAAGAAAGAAAAATGTAGAGAGCCTGAAATTTAGCTCAAAATATTCCAAAGATCCAACGAGTGTGTTGCAATTTGGTGTGTAGAACTGCACGAGTGAAGGCACGAACCGCCCGCTCAACGGAGATTTAAGTTTTTTTAGAAAATCGAGCCCCGAAAACGTAAAGCTGGAAACGAGCCTGCCAAAAGTTTCCGTCGTGTTTTTCAAGCTGAGAAATTCACAGTCGAAATTTTGCGACGAGCCAAAGAGTGGGTGTATACGAGAGTGAGAGAGAGAAATGTCTGCTGCCACCTGTGTACGTCTCGTGACGGAGGGTGTAAGAGAGAGGGACGGGAAGAAAGAAATACGACGGTGTGGTAGTCGACGTTTGGAGAAATATTTTCACCATATTTTCTTACCTTTGCCGTGCAACTGCTGTCGGTTGGAGTCCGCCTTCAGGTTTTCGGCTGTGTGCACCAGTTCGTCCAACTGGGGTTTCTTCTGCTCCAACTCTCGCAACACGTTCTGCAATCACGAGAACCACGCCGCGAATAAATTACCCATACATTAAATTAAACTATGCAAATCTCTTCGCGGATCAGGTTACAATTAAGCTGCTGTAGCTAAGGGATGAGCGTGGATGATGATATGATAAATATCGTGGCTAGACATCTCAGGAGATGCTTTCGAAAATCGAATACTCAACGAGTGTGCACCTTTATGTCATGGCTATTCTTTCGTTACCTTATGCAAAAGCAAGGTCGCTCTCAATGGATATTGGGTTGGGTATTATTTAACACAAATACACGGTGAGCGTTAAGTGTAAACAATCGATATACGTGGATGACATGCAGAGATGGCTAGGCCGGTTGGTTGTCCCTGCGTGTTCCTTCTACACCGGCTTCGGAAGTCACTGTTGATTGAGGCATACATAAACGAGTCGATATCCCCCCGTAAATTGTGATGTGCATTTGTAATCAACATTTTACATTGGAAACGATGGTGCTCATCAACTGATAATGAGTACAACCGGGATACGGGGCTGATTGGGATTTTTGGTTTATACTCTAAATTCCTCGCGTGCTAAATAATTGGCTCTCAACGATGACTCGTTCTGGTAATTTAATTACATTTTCAAGCCATCCCTGAAGTATTGACAAAAAATCGTCTTAAATAAAGTTTACGACTTGAGTCCAGCGTTGTTTCCGTGTTCTTATAGCGATTAGTTTAAGAGGACGATGAATTGGAACAAGACTGGAAAAAATGTACAAGCGAATAGAATTGAACCTGTATTTTCACTAAAGTTTATTTTTTGCTTCTTCGAGCAGCGCAGCATTAAAACTCAATTCAACGAGGCACACTATTTTGAAAGAGCGCCCAGATAGAAATGAACGTGGCAATGAATAAATTTACACGGTAAAATATTTCGTGACCGAGAGTTCTCGTATTAATCCCACTCGACGCGGCATTGTCATGACTCTTAATTAATATTGTCGCGAAAAACAAATAACTAAATGTTATTTCACGAACCAATTAATTAGAAACACATAAAGCGTGTAATAACGCCATTTGTAATCCGGCACAGCTCCCGTAAGGTGAAATCTCTGCCGTGGCTTTTATTTTGTTTAGCACTACGATGCGTAGTATATAGTAGGATAGTACGTTTAATGCTGTCCCAAACCAGGCAATGTTTAATTATTCCCTCTTCTTCTTGAGACCATGGCTTTAATGAAACGCATAATGGACGGCGTGTCCCAGGGGACGTTGCAGCGCCGTGGACGCCTCCGTGGCCTAAGCAATGTGCACTTGACAAGAAGTGGGCACTTCGGGCACGGGGAATATTGCTACTTGCTTCTGCGTGCGCCACCGACGAACTCGAATATGCTTGCGAAGGAGCGTAACACGTTCGCGCGTAATATTCAACAAACGAAAGACACCGTTTCTCTTTGCTCTTTTTGAACTCGGTGAACATTTTTAAAAGTTTGTGCTATCTTAACAGTGAAACTTTAAACGGTGGCAATACGTTATGCTTAATGTTTATTACTTTCATTATAGTTTTCTTTTAATATAAACGCGGGCACAGATTTAATACCAGCGTATTGTAACGATAAAAGTTTTCTTTAAGAAATAAAACGACGACGAAGATTTGCTTCATAACTGCACGAACAAAATACAAATATACAAGAGTTCGAGTTTAAAATAAATAGCAGGAGTGTCAACAAAATCTAGTAAGAAAGTGCCTGCAGTATAGGCAGCAATAGCCATTTATCAGTCAGTCACTATAATATAGGTACCATACACGTTACTAGTCAACCCATTGTGTATCACAATTCACATCACATCATAAAATACCGCGATGTGAATTTGCACACCTGCAATCTTCCCACTCGAGCAATATAACACGCGCTCGTATATCGTGATATAGATTCCCTATACACACCATTATAATCGTACGTTTGTCGCAGGCATATCGCTCTGCAACAATGTGACAGTTTGCCCGAGTTATCTTAAAATGTCAACTGGAGCTGAAATAGCAGCCTCGAGGGTGGCGTTAACCGACGCCCGACGTCGCGACGTCACAAGGAGCACGATGATAACGCGATTAACAAATAGACGCATGCACCGCAAGTGTTGTAAATGGTAGAGGAGGAGGAAGAGGCGGTGGCGGCGGCGGCGATATGGCGATCAATGTCAGCGCATTCGAGTCCAATGGAGGAGGATGCACATAATATCTTGCGTCGGAATGCGTGGCAATTACTGGCATGTCCACTGGCGAGATAAATACACATTGTGCGTGCCTTTACGGAAGAAAGGGCAGGAACGAGAGAAGAATACTTTAGGCACAGACAATTGCTGTGTTTAGTCGCTAAGAGTCGTCGCTGATCCAAAGATACTACTTTTCTTCTGCAGTGGAAACTGTTTAGAAAGAGCAGAAATATTTAGTTGTATTTTTATTATTACGGTTGGTATATGGTAGATAGATAAATGGTATATATAGAAGATCGATGACGGGCCATGAATGGCGCTAAGTGGCAATGTCCAAAGGCTTGTATTGTAAACATATACCAAATTATTTAACTGTGATCCGCGCAGGGTAGACGCGGATCGAAATTCAGTTCCTTCTTCCTATGCAAGTTTGGTTGAGATTTACCACGCTTAATGTGCGAGAATATACGAGCACCTGTGCTTAATTTGACTCCGTGTCAATTGAATAAACCGAAATTTAGTTTAGGACCACAATGAGAGTTTGGAACAAGCCTTTGTCCCTCTACAGAGAATAAATGTGAAATCAAACACGTCGATTTCGATTCAGATGATAATACTAATTAACTGATGCCAACATCAAAGCGATCTGGACCTATCAAAGCATTAACGGTAGAATAATTGGCATTCCGTGGAGTGTAATTACAAGGGAAACAGATGTATGTGTATACCAACAATGGAAAACACACACACGCACACATATGGAAATATATGCCGTAGACTGCAGAGTAACCGACGTCCCAACAGGCCACTCAAAGGCTGTGGGCCACATTGATTTGGCAGTTAGTTTTAGAGCCATATTGTCGCTACTTTTCGACTGAAGCCGATATCCTGAAGCCCGTCGTCAGAAAATAGAGCTTCACAATTAACGAGCCTGCTTTCGGTTCAAACAATGAACTTCACGTGCTGTTTTGCTCGTTAACAGGAAAAACAACGCCTGCCATGGGAACTCGATACCAGCAAAATGGTTTTCGGGTTCGGTTGCAGAAACTTTTCAGTTCTAAACTTAGTCTGAACTCTGCCTGTAATCAAAACTGGGAGATAAGGGACGCCAGGGAAGAAAAAACGTTTGCACCACGAAATTTATGAAGCATTCTGCACCCTTAAAAGTATGTACGCGTAAGTGAATCATGCGAAGCTTTTAAGAGTAAGAGCTTCGCGTGAAATATTACCATAGCATGGCGGCGAGGACCCTGACCCTTAACATTGAATTTTACAAAAGTCGGCTCCTATTACCCATTTTGGAAAGACATTTTAGCGGGCGAGAATATGTGGCCATTACGGATCCCCCTGCGATCACCAAGGGTTAATACCGCAAGCTATATAAGCCAGCTCGTTAGTCCGTGCATGGTCAGAGCAAGCCAGGCATATTTGCGTGGCCAGGCTAATTGGATGACCTGACCAGACATCACGGGCAAACTGTTACTCGGAGCGGACAATCATGCAAAGCAGAGCTAACAACACCATGCGCTTACGATAACTCACTGCACTCACACCTAGGTATAGCTATTAGAATGAGCGAAGAAGTTGCCCTTTTACTGCTAGCTATGAACACCTCATGCTTATTACATTTCAGTGGCAGGCAATTTTCGCAAAACAAAATTAAATTTTGTTGATTGAAAAGTAAATTTAAATTGTGTGTACAACGTATAGGCTGTTAAACCAAAGTTTTCGATCATTTATTATCTCGACGTAGAGCCGTGTTCGAAGTGGTGTGAGCTTAAATTGCAGCCCGGATTAAATTTGTTACACCGTTTTGACCATGCCCATAGCATTAGCCAAACGCGAAATAATCCACGATTAAATTTCCATCCATTTTATCGAATGAAAGCGGCGAAATAGAGTTTCAGCCTAATGTACCAATCGCCAAGCAGAATGCGCTGAGCAATCATTTGAATGTTACCGCAATAGTCATGAACTCTTCGAACGTGGTACCACTAGCTACAATATAGTACTCTGAATATTCTGTACACTATACACACATACACACACACACATAGCCAGATACAGCAGAAAGGGTTGCAGATGGGTAATGCGACCAAATCAACAGTTTTAAATGGATGCATGCGAATTGGAACGGGTGCTCTTACGTTGAACCGATGTTGTAGAGTGCCCGAGTTGTGCATTGCGATTGTGGTGTAAGCAACAGTTCAAGCAACATACAGCAGCGTCTTTACTCACTAAATTGTATGGTATAGCTTGGTGCACTTATTGCAATTGGTTACGAGGTGCAACAACTACCAAAGAAATGAGCAACAGTTGCTTTCGTAAAAATGAACAACCTGTCGACGCTTTGGGATGAATATTTCAACTGTGCACAGGTGCGTGGCTGGAAATCTATTGCGAAATGAACACATGGAAAGATGAAAAACGCTCTTAAATGAAATTTTAAAAATATACGCATTGAGGAACGTCTTGCGAGACGTTAGACAGTTTCGTTTTTTAATAAAAACTACCCGGCATAAAACCCAATTTGTATTTTCCTTTCTTTCCTGACGAAGTAATTTCAAAAAGTGGTATCTAAAATACCGTCTCTGGTTGAAGTTGGGTACGGCCCCTCCTTCGCTCCCCAATTTCTTTTAAAAAATCCCTGAAAAACGCAAATATGTCTGAAATCCCGCGCCCCCGCTTGTCAACACCATTAAAAAGAAATCTGGCCAATTAATTGGCATTCCGCGCGCGCGTAAAAATAAGAGTAAACCTCTGCTGACAAGGGAATTCAATCTCGCCCAGCCTCAACTATTATACTCCGCAATCTAAATCAGTGATCACCCTTCACGACAGCATCCCCCATGCCTTGCCAGAACCACCCCTATGGTCAGCATGTACGCTGCCACGCTTGCCGACTGGTACTCATAGAGCAGCTCCCTCGTGCTTGCTTCGCGGAGACTAATTATTCGCAGCTGTCCAATCTAGACGGACGTATAGCGTTGTAGCGCGTATTTTGTGGTAATTACTCGGTACACCTATACTCAATACTTTGATTTATACATTTTGCAAATATTTGATCGTAATATGTGTAGGACATGTATATACGCGTATGGTAAATGGGAGCGATTAATAAAAATTAAAAAAAAAACAGATTGTGCGGTATTAATAAATCATGCGAATGAAATATTTTCCATGTGCTCATTGCGTGACTGAATTGCTTTACCTATTTCGAAGAATGCGACGGTAAGCCCACAAATGTAATTCACTTAAACGACTAGTCGATATGAGATTACTATTTCCTAACCCCCATACGCTAAGTTCCAGCGGTAGTTATTTAAACCTACAGCAACCGCACCGGCAAGTACGTACTAACCCAGTCGTGATTTACGTAGGTACCCCACGATACGACGACCGACAATGACAACGCGTCATCAAACAACTATAAAAGTCGTAAAATTTAATTATCAACCCCTGAAAAAGCTCGGCTAATATGGCCTGGAGGTGAACGAAAAGCGACGCTTAACCACTCGCCATAACGTCGCGAAGCACACTAGCCAGTTTGTCTACTAGAGTTGTACGACGCCCTCCCCTCGCGGCGTCGTCGCTACCACCCCTCCCCCTCCCTCTTCACCGCTCACTTCCCCTCGACCACCCTTGGCTGAAAAGTCCATGGCGCGCGCATTTGCCGTACGCCGCGATGTTGGCAGCGTCGTCGTTGGACGGTGAAGAGGAGAAACCATGCCACTCGATACAGCCATTTAGTTAGTGCGCTTCATTAATCATGATCCATGTGTCCGGATAATCAAAAGTGTGGAAAATTCGCAGGCAGTGTCTCTCCCAGCGATCTTTTTCTTGATCACGCCTTGATTGGCTAACGCGTTGGGAACGGGGACGCTGCAATTTAGCGAAGTTATAAGGCATCAGAAAGAAAACCGGTGCCTGTCTTCCTGAGAGGGATACTTTTTCGTTCCGCGCTCAGGGACACAACGCGAGTAGGATTTTCCACTACGACCGGTGGAATTAAAGATTTTAGAGTTAAAATTCAATCCCAAGCATGCTCAGGCGAATCAACATTAGTTCGTATGTGTGGCCTGAGGCTTTCTAGCCCGAATATAATGAAAATTCAACCGTTCATTTAATTTACAACACACCCTTTTATTTCGTTTCATTTTAAAATTGTTTGGTGCGTAAACTGAAAGGAAAATTCCCCGTTAGTTGAAATTCTTAAAAGGTTGCGTGTGTGGTTGTACGCATTCCATGACTAGAGGCAAACTACATCGTGAATGCGTCGTTAAACCAATGCGATCCATGAAAGCACAGAAGTTTATTCGTATCGTAAACTACACTTCCCGAACTTATGGTGCGCAAACAGATACTACTCGTGTAGCTGATAATAAAGCGGTCCAGATAACGTGCAGGCTAAAGTTTAGCTTCTCGTATAACGAAGCAATTACCAAATTAATTAACACATTAATTACTAAATAATTAAATTGTTCCACGCGAAGAGAATAGGGCAAATAACTAGCCGAAGATCATTAACATTTTAATGAGGATCGATTTCGGCTAAACGAAACGCAAAGGATTCATTGATGGCTTTTGTCGATTTGCGAAACAGCTTCGCGGAAACTGCGGTAAATCACAGAAAAAAAGCAAAACTTTTTTTTTTTATCAAAGGCACGAGAACGTTCACCTGGTATACTTTCGAAAATGGAACGGTGCTACAGATTCTCTCGAACAGATATGGGTCGTAACAATTACTCGTAATCTTCGTAAGACTCGGAAAACAATAGCGAGCCAGACGGGAAACACATGCATATTTATCTGCAGAAAAATAAAAACACGGATGGTGTAAAGGGCACCCGCAAAAAACCCTTGTCAATATTTGCAAACACAAACGACAGCCAGCGAACAAGCGAGCCAGCCAGCCAGCCAGCCAGAGACCAGTAAAAATCTCTTCCGCCGATGTTGACACGAGAATGGATGGATTTGTGTCAAGCTGCAGAGCGCAGCAAGCATGAGTATGTATATTGTGAATAATTCTGCTAGCGAGATGGCGTCTCCGCTGAATAAGTGATGGTCTACAAGTATGCGCTATGCGGCGGAAAGTCGGAGCTTCCGGCTTCCTTCGCGGTGCAGGATACAGCAAGAGGAAACGCATGCAAACACTGCACAAAAGTTAAATATGCCGACATCAGCGGTGTAGCCATTTGCTATAACCGTTCTGTATACCGAAGTTTTAATTTCTTATTCATGCACATGGCAGGTTTCTCAAAAGCAGTCTAAAATTGTGGCCGTCCTTTGTCTATAAATCATCAAGCAGCTGATAGCTATCGCCATGGTGATATTATGAGCGTGATAATAAGTCCCGGAAGCATTATTCGGTCTTCATTCTTGGGGCCCTATTCTATCAATTTTCTCGCTGCAAGCGCAAGCGATTGCTTGGCTATTTTAATGGGCCTGGCAACCGCTTACTCGATCCTAATCGTGTTCTCGTCTTATCTCGCAGCGAGAAATGTACAGAATAAGGCCCCTGACGGCGCATACGTAAGACGGCCGGTGGGCAGTTACCCCGGTGGTTATTATTTGTGATTTGTGAGAAGTAAACTAAATAGTCCAAAGGCTTTTTTTTTATTCGAGAAGAAATCATTCATCTCCCCTCGCCTCAAAAAAAAAAAGTTCCCTACGGCTAATTAGTTGGAATCAAACGTCGTGAGAAACGGAGAAAATGTCCTATTCTCTTTCGTTGGGGGAACAACCATCGTTGGCTTCTCAGTATCTATAGAGCGGAGTTGTTTTTAATTTTCGTACGCTGGAAGCTGCAAGCCTGCGTATTTATTCTATTCCTGTTTACTTTTTAAAGCTTAACAATGATATAAAACATATTATTTGCACAAAAAGACCAAGATGTCTGTTTTTGGGTTTCGTTCTATATTTACGGCAGGGGACAGTATACGTGCAATATGCTTCGCAAATAAAAATGACTTTATCTGTATATA
>QKMV01000159.1:0-29670 GCA_003287335.1 Lednia tumana
GCAAGTCTCGCACTGACACGGTTTTCTAGGAAACTGGTAGCCAGGCTCGTGCGTTTTTTGGTGAATCTTGAAGCTACTTTGATAGCTAAAGTCTTTTGAGCACACGCTGCAAACGAATGGTTTTTCCCCGGTGTGAGTTCGCATGTGTTCTTTGAAATCGGTTTCCGCAAAGAAGCCTCTGCCGCAAAGCTCACATTTAAAGTTATAATCATTCATGTGCCGTCGCTTGTGAGTGGTCAAACTAGCTTTCGTCTTGATCGAAAAGCCACAAACGTCGCAAATGTAGGGTGAATCGGGGTCATGGGTAGATGTGTGAAGCTTGAGCTTTCTTTTCGTTGGGAACTTTTTGCTGCAGAGATGACAATCAAAAGGACGATCCTCTTGATGAATTGCCATATGACCTCCGTATGACGCTTTCGTGACGTACTTGCCACATATCGGGCACTGCTCCTTATTTTCCTTTGTGTGTGTCACACCATGGCGTTGCATGGCGTTGGCATTCGCCACCAGTTTTCCGCACTTGCAACACTTCGTCTTCGTCAAACCGTCAACAACTGTCAGGTGTTTGGAAGCTGGATCACCGCACAAGTCGCAGGACTGCGGATTAAGTTTTGCAGCGGGATTCTCAATGAGCGTTGGCGGGATATGCTTTAGCTTTATGTCTTGGTTTCCTTTTGAAGCAGAGATTGCAAAGATAACACGACGGCGTTGTCTGGACAACCTAAAAAAAGAAAACGAAAGATGGCTCTGGGGGAGTATCCAGCAAACAGACAACATATACTGGCTTCTTCAGAGTCAGCTGCCTCAACAAAGCTATTCCTGGGTTGAACACTTCTCGAACGTAATGTACGCCTACGGTATTATTCGTAACGTGTGTTCTTAGAAACTCAAAAGTTACTACAGCCAGGTTGACTGGTTCTAGTTAGTTGCCATCGTTCAGATAAGAAGTCATCGCCATGGGGACAGAGCCGATTCGATGAGTCACTTTTCAAGCATCACTTTTGAAAACTCACTAACTGGAATGTGTAAAACTGACTCCAAAACAAAAACCAAAGACAAAGCCACGGATAATGTTACACGAAATAGGAAAGTGGCCTCAACTAGACAAAAGTTATCTTTTTGTGTTCACTACTCCAGAAACGTCGAAAAACCATTGGGACAACAACTCATTTTAACACGCATAGAAAGACACCTGCATAACTGATTGCATGCAAATGGTGGGTAATATTTAGAAATGGAATGATGCTTGGTCCGCTAAGAAGACTCTACGATGAGAACATTGTCCGTTGAAGTTTATTTCAAGCACAATGAAAAGGGGCGGGTCGCTTGTCTTTCCGCGTCTCAAGTAGCCCTGGCATTTGGCAACATTGCACGAGAAAGGTATTTACGGAAGCTGACGTCACATTTTGTCAAACGTGACGAAGAGTACTTTAGCAGGTAGCCAACTTCGTACAGCGCGCCAAATTCGTGGTGCGCACGCAACACACAATTTACAAAAAACGAAGGAATATTTTTGTGAAACAAAATGAAAGCATGTATCAGTTTTGTTTCAACCGAAAATATATTTAAAAACTTGCTATAAAAAAAAAAGATTCCTACGTTTACGTTTAAATCGACGAAACTGGGCGAAATATCGGCTAGGCTATTAGGTTGTGATGACTATATCGGCAGAGGCGGTTCCATGGATCTTCAGATGAGTTTTCAGCAAGGTCTTGGTGACAAATGCTCGAACACAGACGTGACACTTGTGGGGTCGTTCTCCGGAATGAATCCGCTTGTGAACTACGAGCGTGGAACTCTGCGTGAATTTTTTCCCACACTCTTCACAGGTGTAGGGTTTCACACCAGTGTGAGACCTTTTGTGGACAGCGAGGGTGGAAGTTTTTTTGAATGCTTTTTGACACACATCGCAAGAATACGGATACTCGTCCGTGTGTATGAGACTGTGATCCTTCAAAGAGGTCTTGGTCGTCACGGACTTGCCGCATACGTCACAGATGTGAACATTTTCTCCAGTGTGCAACAACCTTCTGTGCGCATTCAGGGCACTTTTGCAAGACAATATTTTGCCGCAAGTGTCGCACTGCGCCGGCTTGCTTGCAGGTCTGTTCGGGTCGTGGGACAGTCTGTGCTCTTTCATGCTGCCTAGATAAGGAAACGGCTTTCCGCAGATATCGCAGACAAAGGGCTTATCACCGGTATGCGTGTTCATGTGTGCCTTGAGTTCAGTCGTGGTGTAAAAACCTCTACCACACACAGTGCATCCACAAATGAATGTACGTAGGTGGCTCCGTCTCTTGTGGGCCTCGATGGCATGTAAATGGTGTGTTGAATATTCGCATTCGTCACAAGCATACCGTTTGCTGGTGCCATGAATGAATGTGTGTTGTTTCAGCTTGTATTCGGTAGGAAACGTTTTATCGCACACTCCGCAGGCGAACGGACGAACCTCTTTGTGCACGAGCATGTGCATTTTTAACGAAATCGCCGATGCTCTCGTCTTGCCACAAACCGTGCAAGTCCGCTTGGAGCTTTCCAAGTGAGTACCGACGTGATTATGCAGTGTATTACTGTGGTTCCTGACGAGTGTGCCGCAGGAGCAACACTTCATTTTCTTGATTCCTTCAACGGTCACCAAGTGCTTGGATATTGCGTCGTGGCACAAGGCGCAAGGTCTCGTATGCGAATTTCCTCTGGCTTCTGATAATGGGTCTTGGTCTAATTTAGTTACAGCATTCCCGTTTCGAACTGTTTCGGCACGGTTTATAGGTAGAATTTCACCAGGAGACCTAAAAAAAAAAAAAAGCGATGTTGATGCCTAAGCAAAGCATGTTGAGATGTGTCGTCTAACATGGTTTTACAAAGACTGGCCGAGGACACGTAGCTTTTACTCTATTTGAGGGAAAAGGATAGGACAGAGATTCAATTAACACTCAGTACTGGAGGTCAATGTGATTTTATTTGCAGTATTTTTCCACCGCTATGCAATAAAATAGGAAAGCATAAAAATGACTACCTGCTTATCATGCCATACAGAACTAAATCATTATAAATATGGTCGGCTGTTTAAATCTACTCTTATCAAAATGAGCATATGAAATGACTCGTTGATTGACTAATCACTAATCAGTGGACAGGACCATATCGGCAGAGGCGGTTCCATGGGTCTTCTGGTGGGCTTTCAGCAAGGTCTTGGTGACAAAGGCTCGATCACAGACGTGACACTCGTACGGTCGTTCCCCGGAATGGTATCGCTTGTGAACCACGAGCGTGGATCGCTGCGTGAATTGTTTCCCACACTGATCGCAGGTGTAGGGTTTCACACCAGTGTGGGACCTTTTGTGGACACTCAGTGACGTCATTTTTTTGAACGCTTTTTCGCAAACATCGCAAGAATACGGGTACTCGTCCGTGTGTGTGAGGCGGTGCGACCTCAAAGAACTCTTGGACGTCACAGACTTCCCGCATACGTCACAGACGTGCACATTTTCCCCAGTGTGCAGCTTCCTGTGGCAATTCAGTGCGTTCCTACCGGAAAATATTTTGCCGCAAGTGTCGCACTGCACCGGCTTACTTGCAGGTCTGTTCGGGTCGTGGGACCGTCTGTGCTCTTTCATGCTGCCTTGATAAGGAAACGGCTTTCCGCAGATATCGCAGACAAAGGGTTTATCGCCAGTGTGCGTGTTCATGTGCTCCTTGAGATCACCAGGTCTGTAGTAACCTTTCCCACACAAGCTGCATCTACAGCTAAATGCATTTAGGTGCATTCTCTTCTTGTGGTGTATCATAGCATTTATCTGGTATGTTGAGTATTCGCATTCGTCACAAATGTACCTTTTGCTGGTATTATGATAGCGTTTGTGTAGCTTCAGTTTGTATTCGGTAGGAAACTTTTTCTCGCACACATCGCAAGCGAACGGGCGATCTGCTTCGTGAATGACGAGATGTTGTTTAAGAGAGCCTTCCGATGCAAGCGTCTTACTGCACACTGTGCAAGTTCGTTTAGATATTTCTAAATGACTAGCTACATGCTTATGCAGGGTGGCGCTGTGGTTATAGAAAAGTTTTCCACACGAACAACATTTCATTTTCTTGATTCCTTCGTCGGTGACGACGTGATCGGAAACTGGACGCTTGCAAACGGCACACGGCCGTGGATGCAGCTTGCTAACCGGATAAATGACAACTGACAACGGATCTTGGTCTAATTTAAGCTCCAAGCTCCCATTCTGAGCTGGGTTGGCTTTGGTTAAATGACGTATTTCTCCAGTAGACCTAAAAAAGAAAAAAGAATATTGAGGCCGGTTCCTCAATGAGTCAGCGTGAAGTCGAACATGGCGTTCTTTAGACTGGAACCCATTGAATGCTTGTTTTCGCAAGGACGAGAATGCGCATTGAAGGGACGAGATCCAATCTTTAGCATCCAATTTTAAAGGAAACGTTAATTTTATTGTCGGAATGTGTTACTAAATATCCAAATAGAGACTAAGAATCATAGACACAACTCGTCTGCCCAAGTCATACCTACTATAGCCGTCTGTTAAAACAGACAAGATATTATACCATGAAAAATATGGCTTGATACATGCACATCTAGCTCCACAAAACGTTGCATTTTCAGAGAACTGTTGCCAGGGACATGACCAGGGCATTACACCCATGGGTTGGAAGCAGTTACATACAACCAAAACAAAGAAATTGTTGCGTGATTAATCAGCGGAGAGGACTATATCGGCAGAGGCTGTCCCGTGGATCTTCTGGTGAGTTTTCAGCAAAGTCTTGGTGACGAATGCTCGATCACAGACGTGACACTCGTACGGTCGTTCCCCGGAATGGTATCGCTTGTGAACCACGAGCGTGGATCGCTGCGTGAATTGTTTCCCACACTCTTCACAGGTGTAGGGTTTCACACCAGTGTGAGACCTTTTGTGGACGCTGAGCGTGGTAATTTTTTTGAATGCCTTTTTACAAATATCGCAAGAATAAGGATACTCGTCAGTGTGCGTGAGCCGGTGTGACCTCAAAGAAGTCTCGGACGTCACAGACTTGCCGCACACGTCGCAGACAAAAACGTTTTCGCCGGTGTGCGACTTTCTATGAAGCATCATTGCCTTCTTGCAAGAAAATATTTTGCCGCAAGTGTCGCACTGCACCGGCTTGCTTGCAGGTCTGTTCGGGTCGTGGGACCGTCTGTGTGCTTTCATGCTGCCTTGATAAGGAAACGGCTTGCCGCAGATATCGCAGACGAACGGCTTTTCACCGGTATGCGTGTTCATGTGTTCTTTGAGATCAAACTCCTTATAATAGCCTTTTCCACAGATGTCGCATCTACAACTATATGCTTTTAAGTGGCGCCTCTTGTGGTACGTCATTTTACTCAGCTTGTATGTCGAATAGCCACATTCTTCACACATAAAACAATTTTCGCCGCCATGACATAGTCTGTGAAGCTTCAGCTTATTTTCAGTAGGGAACATTTTAATGCAGACATCGCAAGCGAACGGGCGATCTGCCTTGTGAATGACCATGTGTTGTTTAAGTGAGCCTTCCGAGGCAAGCGTCTTACTGCACACTGTGCAAGTTCGTTTGGATTTCTCTAAGTGAATAGCTACATGCTTATGCAGAGCAGCGCTCTGGTTATGGCATAGTTTTCCACAAGAGCAACATTTCGTTTTCTTGATTCCTTCGTCGGTGACGACGTGATCAGAAACTGGATTCTTGCAAACGGCACACGGCCGTGGATGCTGTTTGCTAACCGGGTATAAGACAACTGACAACGGGTCTTGGTCTACTTTACGCTCCACGCTCCCATTTGGAGTTGGGTTTATTTTAATTAAATGCCGAATTTCGCCAGAGGACCTAAAAAAAGAAAAAATAATATTGAGGCCGGCTGCTCGATAGGGCATGAAGAAGCGTGAAGTCAAACATGGCGTTGGAACCAAATACATTCCAAGGACGAGGATGCGCATCAAAGGGAATAGATCTAATTTTTGCAACCAATTATAAAGGAAACATTCATTTTATTGTCAGAATTTCTACCAATTATCCAGATAAAAGCTAAGAATCATAACCACAAGTCATCTATACAATAATATAATGGAGAAAAAATTATATCAGGCAAAATATGTGTTTTTGAATCCACAACTAATTCCATAAAACTTAGTATTTGAAGCGAACTGCTGCGTGATTAATCAGCGGAGAGGACCATGTCAGCAGAGGCTGTCCCGTGGATCTTCTGGTGGGCTTTCAGCAAGGTCTTGGTGACGAATGCTCGATCACAGACGTGACACTCGTACGGTCGTTCCCCGGAATGGTATCGCTTGTGAACCACGAGCGTGGATCGCTGCGTGAATTGTTTCCCACACTCTTCACAGGTGTAGGGTTTCACACCAGTGTGAGACCTTTTGTGGACACTGAGGGTGGAAGTTTTTTTGAATGCTTTTTGACACACATCGCAAGAATACGGATACTCGTCGGTGTGTGTGAGACGGTGATGCTTCAAAGAGGTCTTGGTCGTCACGGACTTGCCGCATATGTCACAGATGTGAACATTTTCTCCCGAGTGCAACAACTTTCTGTGGGATCTCAGCGATCGGCTGCAAGATAGTACTTTACCGCAAGTGTCGCACTGCGCCGGCTTGCTCGGAGACCTGTTGGGGTCGTGAGAGCGTTTGTGGTATTTCATGTTCGTTTTATAACGAAACGGCTTTCCGCAGATATCGCAGACAAAAGGATTGTACCCGGTGTGAATGTTCATGTGTTCCTTGAGATCGAGTGGCGAGCGACAACCTTTCCCGCACACGCTGCATCTACAGTAAAACGCATTTAGGTGCATCCTGTTCTTGTGTTGTTTCAAAGCACCTTTCTGGTATGTTGAGTATTCGCATTGGTCACAAGCGAACTTTTCAGTGGTATTATGATAGCGATTGTGTTGCTGTAGCTTGTATTCGGTAGGAAACTTTTTCTCGCACAAGTCACAAAAAAACGGACAATCTGCTTTGTGAATGACCATGTGGTTTTTAAGAGAGCTTTCTGATGCAAGCGTCTTGCTGCAAGAGCAACATTGCATTTTCTTGGTCCCATCATCGGCGATGACGTGATCGGAAACTGGTTCATCGCACACGGCACACAACTTGAGACGCCGTTTCCTAACCGGATATATGATAACTGACAACGGGTCTTGGTCTACTTTACGTTGCACGGTCCCATTTCGAATTGGGTTGGCATGGTTAAACGGTCGTATTTCTCCCGTAGACCTAAAAAAAAAAAATTAATATTGAGGCCGGCTTATCGGTGATTCATGGAGAAGCATGAAGTCAAACATTGCGTTCCAAAGACTGGAACCAACCAAAAGCTTATACGTTCGCAAGGCCGAGGATGCGCGTCGAAGGAAAAAGATCCCATTTTCAGCATCAGATTCTGGAAGCCATGGTACTTTTGTTCACAATTTTCAAGTTATCCAAAATAGGAACAAAGAAGAATAACGCCATAAAGAACTTAGATCTGAATGAACGTTACTCCCCGAATACTCGTTTATCTCCTAGAATATTTAGTACATTGTCGGCCGGCTAATCAATAGAGAGGACCATGTCAGCAGAGGCTGTCCCGTGGATCTTCTGGTGGGCTTTCAGCAAGGTCTTGGTGACGAATGCTCGATCACAGACGTGACACTCGTACGGTCGTTCCCCGGAATGGTATCGCTTGTGAACCACAAGCGTGGATCGCTGCGTGAATTGTTTCCCACACTGTTCGCACGTGTAGGGTTTCTCTCCAGTGTGAGACCTTTTGTGGACGCTGAGAGTGGTCATTTTTTTGAACGACTTTTGACACACGTCGCAAGAATACGGATACTCGTCCGTGTGGGTGAGGCGGTGCGACCTCAAGGAACTCTTGGTCGTCACAGACTTCCCGCAAACGTCGCAGACATACACGTTCTCTCCGGTGTGCAACTTTCTGTGGGAGTTCAGGGCGTTTTTGCAAGAAAATATTTTACCACATGTGTCACATTGCACCCGCTTTCTGGGAGGCCTGTTGGGGTCGTGGGATCGTCGGTGCTCTTTCATGTTTTTTAAATACGGAAACGGCTTTCCGCAGACATCGCAAACAAAAGGCTTATCGCCTGTGTGTTTGTTCATGTGCTCTTTGAGATCACACTCGGTGTAATAGCCTTTTCCACAAACTTGGCATCTGCAAGTATACGCTTTCAAATGGCGCCTCTTGTGGTATATCATTTTACTCAGCTTGTAGGTTGAATAGCCGCACTCGTCGCACATGAAACTATTATTTCCGCCGTGACACACCCTGTGAAGCTTTAGTTTGCCTTCGGTGGGAAACGGTTTGTTGCATAGATCGCAAAGGAAATGTCGTTCCTGTATGTGAGTTTCTAGGTGAAGTTTTAGAGACACTTGCGACGCAAGGACCTTGCAACACACTTTGCAAGTTCGCGTGGATTTCTCCGAGTGGGTATCCACGTGGCGATGCAGAATCGTGCTCTTGTTCATGACAAGTTTACTACACAAGCAGCACTTCATTTTCTTGACTCCTTCGGCGGTCACAACGTGATCGGAAACGGCACCCTTGCACAAGGCACAAGGTCTAGGGTGCAGCTTGCTAACCGGATAGATGACTACTGATAATGGATCTTGATCTACTTTAGTCCCTATTTTTCCATATCGACTCGAGTTGGCATTGTTAAACTGTCGTTTTTCTCCGGTAGACCTAAAAAAAGAAAATAAATATTGATGCTGGTGACTCACCAAAGCACGAAGAAACATCTAGGTAGTAAAAACATGGAGTTTTAATGACCGGAACAATGAATTTACATACTGTTCATCAGGACAAGGATGTGCGAGGAAAAGCCCGAATTTATAGCATCCAGTTCTGGAGATCAATGCTAAATGTACTATCAGAAATTCACCACTGGTTATCAAACCAAGAACTGCAAACTCGTGTCCAAAAAGCAAAGCTTGCGACGAACTGAATTCAGATTTTCTAATTGCCGAGCACACTTTGCCTCATACAACAACCACGGCATGGTGAATAATTTTTTGCTTGACATTTCAGCGGTAGTGGAAAATTAATGGCGGCTAATGCCATGCCGACGACTTTCCGATGCATTTTCAGGGAAATCTTGATGGAAAACGCGTAATTGCAGATTTAACCCTCACAGGGTCGATTTCCGGAATGACTTCGCTTGTGTACTACGACCATGTGCTGCTGTATGAAATATTTCCGGCAGCGATCACATGAGTGGACTTTCTCTCCCATATATTATATCAAATACATTGATTCTTGTGTTATTGTTTGTTTCTCATTAGCATTTCAAGAAAGCCCCTGAGGGAGGTCAGACCATCTGACTGAAACTTTGGGAGATTTTAAACATGACACAGTTTTCCCGAAAGTTTCTTTCGGGAAGTTACCTAATGGCATTTGAAAGAAACGAACTGAAGGACTCGGAGATCGGCTTCAATTTATGCACTAATTTCTAGAAATGATTGAGCTCTTTATTAAAATTTCTAGCTATTGATACATTAAAAATACAATGCATAATATCACAATTTTAATCTTGTATTCATATGTAGTAGAAATGAACGAACAGTAACGGATCTGAGTTGGAGATCTTTTTGCGACATTCACTCAAACATATAGCATTTTATAATGCATTGTATACTTCGCACGAATATAGTTTCCAAGAATTTTACCCGAAATGACGATCTCACATAATTTGTTTGAAAAAAAAGAGATGCTTCCGCTCTTTGTGGCCACATGAACAGGACATTTCTGGTGGCTCAGCAGCATTGCACTACTAGTCTTTACAATTACCTTTCTGCGCTAATTGCACAAGGTACGATTCATTTCCAAACCTGGTTGCGCACTGAATCCTTCACCACAAAATGTCACATGTATAATGGTAAGTAGCTTGGCTAATCGGCAGAAATTATGATATCAGCAGAGGCTGTCCCATGTGTCTTTTGGTGAGTTTTCAGCAAAGTCTTGGTGACAAATGTTCGATTACAGATGTGGCACTCGTAGGGTCGTTCCCCAGAATGACTGCGTTTGTGTACTACGAGTGTAGATCTTTGCGAGAATTTTTTTCCACACTGTTCGCAAGAGTACGGTTTCTCGCCTGTATGTGTCCGTTTGTGTACGCGTAGAGAGTTCATCTTCTTGAACGACTTTGGGCACACATCGCAAGAGAAAGGAAATCCTCCTGTGTGGATCAGAAGGTGGGCCTTCAAGGACTCCTTGCTCGTCACTGACTTTCCACACACATCACAGACGTGAACGTTTTCCCCTGTGTGCGACTTTCTGTGTTCGGCCAACGACCTTTTGCCAGAATACGTCTTGCCACACGTGTCGCACTGCGCTGGCTTCCTTGCGGGTTTGTTGGGATCGTGTGTGATTTTGTGCACTAACATGCTTTGACGAGAGGGGTATGCTTTGCCGCATATTTCGCAGACAAACGGCTTTTCGCCTGTGTGCGTGAACATGTGTTCTTTGAGGGCAACGTCTCTGTAAAATCCTTTGCCACACAGATCGCAGTTGAATTTAAAATCATTCGAATGCCTTCTCTTGTGGTTCAGCAAACTTGATTGGTGGCAAGTTGTGAAGTCGCACAAGTCGCAATTGTATTTCGTTCCAGTTCCGTGACACTCTTTGTGGCTCTTCAAAAATCTCGGTAGATGAAACGATTTATCACAGAGGTCGCAAGCATACGGGCGATTCTCGTTGTGAGTGTACATGTGCCGTTTTAAGTTCTTGAGAGTTTTGAGTTGCCTGCCACAGATTGTGCATGCATTCTGTGTGTTGAATTGATTTGAATTCGTCATGTGTATGCCGACATGCCGTGGTAGATAGCAGGAGTCCGCAAGCAGTTTACCACATGCGCAGCATTTGATCTTCTCGACAACTCCGACGACAACCACGTGGGTGGAGATTGCACCTTTACACAGGTCACATTCGTTCGACTGGAGTTTACTAACAGGATCTTTCACTGTGGTTAAAGGATCCTCTACTTTACTATTTTTTCTCCCGTGGGGAGTTGAGATGGCAGACCTAATACGTTTGCTTTCGCCGATTGACCTAAAAAAAGAAAACTTCTATTGAAATTGAGGAACGGAAGATTACGAAAGGAAATCGGGAACTGTTATTTGTCAAGCGGAAACAAATTACATATCTGAATGCAATGTTCCTATAGCTTCAATATACTTGTATATATAGGCTAGGAAAGGAGAAGAGGGTTAAGCTGGAACTAACACATCCCAGATCTTGCAAGGAACATATTGTTTTATTTATAGTGTTTCGAAGAGGGTGGCATGGCAACCCGGCCTCGGAAAATCCCAGAGAGAAACTAATTCATGTACGAGAAATGTCGATCCCAGAGAGAACTAGCTGAACAAAAATTGAGCACAGCATTATAAACAAAAAAGAGCGCTGCAAGAACGGCCATATTAAGGCTTAGAAAACAAAAACCAGCTTTCGAATAATGACTGATGTGTAATCAAACGGAGAGACAGTGCCAAGTCCATTGCAATTTTCAAAATTGTCCCTCATCTTTAAATACACCCATGATTCATTGCCAAGCTATTCGGTGGGAATCTTCATATCAGCAGAGGCTGTCCCGTGCCGCTTCTGGTGAGTTTTTAGCAAAGTCTTGGTGACGAATGCTCGATCACAGACGTGACACTCGTAGGGTCGTTCACCGGAATGGTATCGCTTGTGAACCACGAGCGTGGATCGCTGCGTGAATTGTTTCCCACACTCATCGCACGAGTACGGCTTCTCCCCGGTATGAGTTCGTCTGTGGATTCGCAGATTGGTCTTTTTCTTGAACGCCTTTAGACACACATCGCAAGAGTAAGGAAACTCGCCCGTGTGGAGCAGGAGATGCGACTTTAACGATTCCTTGCTCGTCACAGTCTTTCCGCATACGTCGCACACGTGGACGTTTTCGCCGGTGTGCGACTTTCTGTGGAACACCATAGCAATCTTGCAAGAAAAAACTTTGCCGCAAAAGTCGCATTGCGAAGGTATCCCAACGGGCTTGTAGTCGGGATCGTGCGATCGTTTGTGCATTAGCATGCTGCCAAGTTGCAGGAACGGCTTGCCGCAAACGTCGCAAACGACTCCGCCACTGTGGACGGACATGTGAACCTGAAGGTCTGCGTCTCTGCGGTATCGTTTTCCGCATAGATCGCATTTGAATCTAAAAGTATTACTGCTGTGCCCCTGTTTGTGATTGGTCATTTGGGATTTCTGGTACGTTGAATATCCGCACAAGTTGCAGTCGTACTGTGTACCACTCTTGCGACCGCTCTTGGTGACGTGCCAATCTTTGTGTCGCTTCAATGTGTACGCGGTGGGGAATGATTTTTTGCAGAGATCGCAAGCGAAAGGACGGTCCTCTTTATGAGTCAACATGTGACTTTTTAACGATCTCTTCGATGCGAGTAGCTTGCCGCAGATGACGCATGCCGGCTGCTCAGCCGAAACACTGATTTGCGAAAAACAGCCGGGGTCCACGAATTTACCGCAAGCCCAACACTTCATTTTCTTCATTCCTTCCGGGACTGTCGAACGAGTAGAAGTTCCATCGCCGCAGAGGTCACATGGCCTCGGATTAAGTTCATTTTTAACGACTGATAACGGGTCTCTGTCTCTTTCTAGTTTGATATCTTTTTCCGCTTTAGTAAGAGTTGAGTTGGCAAAGCTAATGCGTTGGCTTTCTCCGGTTGACCTAAAAAAAGAAAACGAGTGATGATGCTGGCGAAGACGAAAAATTTATTCATAACGGCACGTCTCTAACCAAAAACTGTTTTACTTCATATTCCGATTGGCAGGATAAGGACTAGGGGCAATTTCCAGGCACCGCTCTGTGCAAAAGAAAAATATTTAATTGTCCATTTATAAAAGGTATTATTTATGTGTCATAATAGCCCCTTTTTAAGTACACATGCTTATGTGAGCAAGAGTTATTTCTGAAAACCAAACACTGTTACGGCCAAGCAAACCATGTCGAGATCAATCAGTTCAGCAAAATTTCGATTTCAAAAATTTATACCCCGCGACACTTCTGATGCGTTTTCAACACAAACTCCTTGGCACAAACCTGACACTTCAACGGTCGCTGTCCTGTGTGGTAGCGCTTGTATATGACCAGCATCACCATGAGTCATGGTAGCCCCTTTTTAAGTACACATGCTTTTATGAGCAAGAGTTATTTCTGAAAACCAAATACTGTTACGCCCAGGCAAACCATATTGAGATCAATCAGTTCAGCAACAATCCGACTTAAAAACCTACACCCCGTGACACTTCTGATGCGTTTTGAGCAGCGTTTTCGACACAAAATCCTTGGCACAAATCTGACACTTGTACGGCCGCTGTCCCGTGTGGTAGCGCTTGTGTATGACCAGCGTTGACCGCTGGGTGAACGATTTGTTGCATATGTCGCAGCGGTACGGCTTCTCGCCGGTGTGCGTACGCTGGTGGATCCGCAGGTTGCTACGCTTGTTGAACGTCTTGCCGCAAAGCTCGCACGAGAACGGCCGTTCCCCCGTGTGCGTCCGACGGTGTATCTGCAGCGACGCGTTGCTCGTCATCGACTTTCCGCACAGGTCGCACAAATACATCTGGTTGTCGCCGACGTGCGCGTTCAAGTGCATCGTCAGCGACTTCTTGTATGCAAACACCTTGGCACAGGTCTCGCATTTGAACGGCTTGATGTCTTTCTGCAGCTCGGGATGGTGGGACCGTTGGTGCGCAACTAGGTAATGCTTGTGGATGTACGCCTTGCCGCAAACGTCGCACTGGAAGGGTTTCGCCCCGGTGTGCACGTTTTTGTGCGACTGCAGCTCGCAGTTGGTGTAGTAGCCCTTGCCGCAAACGTCGCACGTGAACCGGAACTCGCGGACGTGTCTCTTTTGGTGGATTTTTAGATAGGCCTTGTAGATCGTCGCGTAGCCGCAAACGCTGCAACTGTGGTTCTTTACGCCAGAGTGAATTTTCTTGTGGCCGGTGAGTTCGTACGAGGTTTTGTACGACTTGTTGCACACGTCGCAGGTAAACGGGCGGTCCTTGGCGTGGCACCTCATGTGGTTGCGTAGACTTTTACCGTTGGAAAAGACCTTGTCGCAAACGATACATTTTGTGTTTTTGACACCGTCGTGGATTTTCATATGGAAGAGAAGTTTCGGTTCGTTGAGGAAAGTATCGCTACAAATCACACATGTGAACGCTTGACTGCCTACAGGGTTCATTTGTACTTCTGTATCTGCGGACACAGTTTGTATATTTGCATTATTTCTCACGATTTTCTTTCTTGCTTTCAAATCTGGTTTCGACCGAAGTTTTGGGACGGACGATCGTTCTGATTTAGAAGTCTGACCAAGCGTTTGAGTAGTAGTGCTTGCTGACCTAGAAAGAAGAGGAAATTTCAAATCTTCTTTATTGACTCGCTGGTACGTGTTATCGGTACTTGATCAATTCCGACTTCTGAAAATTTCAAAGAGCAGCATGCGTTCTTGTTGGATGTTAGAAATTCAGTACACAAGGCTGTAGAGCGAATGTTTTTTATACAACGAAGCTATTTATTTTAAATTGTTCAACAAACTTATAAATTAGATGCGAGACCTGTGTAGTGTATACGCTCTGATAGGTACAGAAGTTACAACAAAGCCAGCACAAAGCCAGCACAATTAAGGACCCCGTCACCAGACTAATTGGTGGGAATTGCAGCGACAGCCGCTACGGTTCCATGACTCTTTTGATGAGCTTTCAACAAGGTCTTGGAAACAAACGCTCGACTACAAATGTGGCACTCGTACGGCTTCTGACCCGAATGGTACCGCTTGTGCACCACGAGAGTGGGCCGCTGCGTGAAACATTTCCCGCACTGATCGCACGAGTACGGCTTCTCGCCGGTGTGCGTCCGCTGGTGGATCCGCAGGTTGCTCCGCTTGCTGAACGCTTTCGCGCACACGTCGCAAGAAAACGGCCGCTCCCCCGTGTGGATCCGTCGATGCGACTGCAACGAGGCGTTGCTAGTCAGACCTTTGCCGCACATATCGCACAGATAGAGCTGATTGTCGCCCGTGTGCGAATTGACGTGGATCATGAGCGCCTTTTTGTTCGAGAACGTCTTCCCGCAGCTCTGGCACTCGAAGCGTGTCGTGTCCTTGAGCAGGTCCGGATGCTGCATGCGTTGGTGAGTCATCAGGTAATGCTTGTAGACGAAGGACTTGCCGCAGATGTCGCACTGGAACGGTCGCTGGCCTGTATGCACGTTTTTGTGTCCCTGCAGCTCTGTGTTGGTGTAGTAGCCCTTTCCACACACCTCGCACGAGAACCGGAAGTCGCATACGTGCCGCTTCAAGTGGATCTCCAGGTAGGCCTTGTACATGGTCGCGTAGCCGCAGATAGTGCACACGTGGTCCTTGATGCCAGAGTGCACCTTTGCATGCGCAGACAGCTCGAACGAGCGCTTATACGTCTTTGCACACACTGTGCATTTGTAGGGTCGATCTTTCGTGTGCGATTTCATGTGTCGATTCAACAGCTTGGTGGTCAGACAGACTTTACTACACATCGAGCATTTGATACTTTTAGGAGCTGTATGAGTCCGTGTGTGGAAATCGAGATTGGCTTTAGCGTTGAAAGTTTTGTTGCATATTGTGCACACGTGAGAAGGTGTTTGATGCGACTTTTTGTGGGTTTCCATTTGCCGAGTGTTATATTTCTCTCCGCACACCTTGCAAGGTAGCAGCTTGAACCTAGGGGTCGGTTTGCGTTTACGCGGGGCGGGATTGCTAAATTTAAGTGCCTTGGAGCGTTTGGAACTGCTACCTTGACCGCTCTCATTTGCTGACCTAGAAAGAAGAGAAAGCCTTTTACCTATTGGCTGCTTTTGTAAACTTTTTCAAAATAAAATTTGCGGCTATATTGATCGTAACTGCAAGTTTGAAGAGCCACGAGTGAGATTGATTTGTAGCATATTTCAATTCTGGCATGATTTTATTTGAGGACTCAATAGGTTTTCCAGAACACATACAACCCTCTGTGCACACTACTGATAACGTCCAAGATGAGACGGGTTATTTATATTTGCCGGCCTAATGCAGGAACTAAAGGAACAGTCAAGATTGACTAGTTTGTTCAACTAGTTAAATAATAAGTCAACATACAATGAAAATATCAACAAAAAAACGCAACATTCAACATTCTTCATGGCAGATTCCCTTAAATACAGTGATTTTTCTGATGGGCATTCAGTAACGCTTTGCAAACAAATCCCTTCTTGCATAAGAGACACTCGTAAGGCCTCTGACCCGTATGGTACCGCTTGTGAATGACGAGCGTCGACCGCTGCGTGAACGACTTGCCGCAAGTCTCACACGTGTACGGCCTTTCGCCCGTGTGCACCCGCTGGTGGAGCTTCAGATTGCACCGCTTGCTGAACGCTTTGCCGCAAACGTCGCAAACGTTGGGCTTCTCGCCCGTATGGATACGCCGGTGGAACTTCAAGTGTTCGTTGTTTGAGAGCGCCTTGCCGCAGATGTCGCACAGGCACACGTTCTCGCCCGTGTGCGACTTGACGTGCAGCGACAGCGACTTCTTATGCGCAAACACCTTGCCGCAAGTCTCGCACCGGTTCACCTTGACGGGAGCGTGGGCGTCCGGGTGGTTGGCCTTCTTGTGCGCGACCAAATACCGCGTGTACGGGAACGCCTTCCCGCAAACGTCGCACTGAAACGGCTTCTCTCCCGTGTGGAAGTTGACGTGTTCTTGGAGCCACGTGTACACGAAGAAGCCCTTGCCGCAGACGGCGCACCGATACTTGTACTCTTCGAAATGCCGCTTGCGGTGGGTCGCCAACGCCGACCGGTATATTGTCGTGTAGCTGCAAAGGTCGCACTTAAACTTGCTCTCGCTGGTGTGCTTCTTCAAGTGGATCGCGATGTCGTACGGCCGCTTGAAAGTCTTGCAGCAAATCTCGCAGGCGTAAGGCCGATCTACGCTATGGACTACCAGATGGCGTTTCAAGCCCTTCTTGGTGCCGAACACTTTGTTGCATGTGCTGCACTTGAACTCTTCGCTGCTATCGTGGGTTGTCTTGTGAATCTCTAGCTCTGCCGGCGAGTTGAAACACGAGAAGCAAATATCGCACTCTTTCCAGCCTTTATCGTCTGATTGAACACGAGCCGTTACGGACTTTCTAACGGTGTTCTTGCCGCGAGTATTTCTCGGGTTCCTAGGCTTTGCTACAGTACTCGGTTTGCTGTGCTGTCGAGCAGAGGAGCGGCTGGGTATCTTTACACTAAAATAGGAATCGGTGTCAAACCTAGAAAGAAGAGAAGTCTGGAGTGATTCTCTTTTAGAGCAAGATTTGTGCAACTTGTACATTCATTTACAGGGTGTGCCATAGTAGAACGCTAACCAAGAAGCATCGAGCAACGTGGATATTTGATGCACCACATTCACTTTACCACAATAAAGAAGACACGACGCGAATCGAAATTCACACCTTTATTTCACTGCACCAGTGTAGTATATGGAAAATGCATTGTTCTTTCTTTGTGCATACAAAACATAATTCAGCTTTTGAACAGACTGCCGTTCTGAAGCAGCTAATTGGCCAAGAACTAAATTAAAATAGGACCAGGAGTCGAACGAACATTGTAGAAGACGAACTACTATTTAAGTGGAGAGGGTAGTACAATTATCTAGGGACAATGTTGTCAGTAAGCATGAAATTGAAAGTATGTCTTACAAACTTCCAAAAATGGCTGGCAATGAAATGTTGAATGTTCCTAGCTGTCTAAACATGTCTACCTGAAAAGATAATATTTACTATATTTATCCGTAGTCTGGCAACGAGGATGATAGTTTTGTGAAGAAAATGAAAATCAGTTCAAGAATACCTGCCTAATCAAACACGCTTAACACAAACCGTGTAAAATGACTTTAAATTTGTAATAACCCTTGTCAGGATGATATTCTATTTACGGACATGCAGTGCTGGAGCATGACTAATTTAAAGCTCACGATTGTGCTCGATTTGCAATACCAGATTGCTTGATTCACAACTGCTACGGTTACCTCCCAGTTCAGATTTGTTTTCAATGCTTTGGATTTTACCTGCTTCACTGCCAAAATTCGTTTTAGCCTTGTAAACCTCATCATGGTTGAGATGTCTTTAATACAAGGTAACTCAACTATCTGTGGCAATGATTTCAGGTTATTATTTTCTGTTACTACCTGTGACTTATCAGTCATCAGTCACTTAGATATAATGTACCTATGAAAATATTACTCCCTCTAAATGACTACAAAGGAATATCAATAAACTTTCAAGTCTAAACATTTAAGGCCCACGTTTCGTTTCCTAGAATGGAGACATTGCATCGAAAAACAAACTCTCACTTTGATGTCAAACAGCTTTCGTAAAAACTAACTGTGCCTGCTCTTCTCGTGTGCATTTAGCAACGTCTTTGTAATGAACCCCCTACAACATATATGGCACTCGTACGGCCGCTGCCCCGTGTGGTATCGCTTGTGCACAGTCAAACTCGAACGTTGCGTGAACGATTTTCCGCAAACGTCGCAGGTGTGCGGCTTTTCGCCCGTGTGCGAAAGCTTGTGCTGCTTGAAATATTGCGGCGCGCTGAAGCTCTTCCCGCAAACGTCGCACACAAAGGGCCGCTCGCCGGTGTGGATCCGGCGATGCACTTTGAGCGTCTCGTTGCTCGACACGGATTTCCCGCAGACGTCGCAGATCACCGTCTTCCGGACGCCGGCGTGGCTCATCTTGTGGCCGCGAAAGGCGCCGCGGTTACTGTACGACTTCCCGCACGTCTCGCACTGGTACACCTGGGGCGTGTGGCTCGGGTCGTGCGAGCGCATGTGCACCAGCATGTTGTGTTTGTGTCCAAACGACTTGTTGCACGTCACGCACAGGTACGGTTTCAGGTCCGTGTGCTCGGCGCGGTGCTCTTTGAGGCCGTACCGAGAGATGCATTCTTTCGCGCAAATGTCGCATTTGTAGATTTTCTTGTTGCAACGGAGCCGCTTGTGCTTTAATAGGTTGGCTTTCCGTGTCGTGGCAAAGTTGCAGATGTCGCATACGAAGCTGAGGAACTTTTTGCCGCCGACAGCTTTCCGATGGGATTTTTTGTGCGTTTCGAGGTCGCGCGAGGTGACGAGCTCCTGGCTATTACAGGTACTAGTTAAAGAAGGCTGATGGGAAAACGAGTGCTTGCTCAAATGCCTACTTGACGCAAATTCCTGACCACAAGCGCAGGTAAACTGCTTTGATATAGGAAAAGATATTCTTCTAACTTTTTCATCAGCACTATTGAAATCTTGGCAATACCTGGAAAGAAGAGATTATCTTATGAATTTTTCACTCCGGCTAAAAGCTTCTCAAAAGTAATAACGACACAAAATATGTTATTAATTTCGCATTTAATTCGTCATCTCACTGTTACATTTATAGTAAGCTCGTTCATGCGGGAAGGGCATTGGCACAAATGTGCTCCCGATTGCTTCGTCATGGCACTATCAAGTGGATAGGCATTCAAGTACTTATTGCAGCGGATACAAAAGAGCTTTCATCAATGATCTTCAAGTTGATTTACAGACTCGTCCTCATTGTCTTGATGTGCTATGTATTCAAGCTAGTATTTACGAACTAACGTCAAACCATCAAGTAGCGAACACTGCAGCAGATCAAATTGAATTTACAAGCTTTTTAAATTCAAACTGTCTCAATTTTCAACACAAAAATATAATCCCTGCTAAGCTGTTTAGACGGCTAGATTCACAACCACTTCGTGGTGCGTTTTCTCGTGCGAGTTGAGCAACGTCCTCGTGACAAATCCCTTTTCGCAGATCTCGCACTCGTACGGCCGCTGTCCCGTGTGGTACCGCTTGTGCACAGTCAGCGTCGAGTGCTGCGTGAACGACTTGCCGCAAACGTCGCAGGTGTGCGGCTTGACGCCCGTGTGCGAACGCTTGTGGTGCTTGAAATACTGCGGCGAGCTGAAGCTCTTCCCGCAAACGTCGCACACGAACGGCCGCTCGCCGGTGTGGATCCGGCGATGCACTTTGAGCGTCTCGTTGCTCGACACTGACTTGCCGCAAACGTCGCAGACGTACTTCTTGATCTCGCCCGCGTGGTATTTCCTGTGGACGCGCAACGAGTTCCTGTGCGCGAAAGTCTTTCCGCAAGTCTCGCACTGGTAGTCCAGGCCGGGCACGAAAGTGGGGTCGTGCTTCTTCATGTGGAAGTGCAGATTGTTTTTGTACGTGTACGAATTTCCGCAGACGTCGCACTGGAACGGCTTGATTTCCGCGTGGACCGCCTTGTGTTTCCGCAGCTCCGACTGGTGGTAGAATCCCTTGCTGCAGACGTCACACTTGTAGCTGCAGTCCTTCAAGTGGCGCTTCTGATGGAGCAGCAGTCGGAACTGGGAAAACGTCGAGTAGCCGCAGAGCGAGCACACGTGATCCATTTCGCCCGTGTGTCGCTTCCTGTGTATCCGAAGTTCTTGCGCCCGTTTGAACTTCTTGTCGCACATGTCACACGAGAAGGGTCGGTTCTCGCTGTGCGAGATCATGTGACACTTGAGTAGCCACGGCGAAGTGCATTCTTTCGTGCATATGTCGCACTTGAAGATCTCGCCCCCCGACTCGCTCTGTTCGGGAGATAGTCTCTTGGCGCCGCTCTCGCTTTCGCTTCCCGCCGCTGATTTCATGGTCTTTGCGGCTAACGCTCTTTTAGCTCTGTTCCCTCGCTTGAGACGACATTCAACCAGACTTAATGGGTCCGAGGGAGCGCCTGTGCTACGGGATGGATTTCTGCCTATCTTATTCTTGCTTTGTTTTCTAGGTCTAGCTTTAGGGCCCTGATATTTAGGTTTAAGTTTAACAAAAACTTCACCATCTTCAAGAACTATGCGACTAGCTAACGCATTGTCTTGTGAATATCCACAAAAATATTTATCGCGATCTCCTTTGAACCTGGAAAGAAGAGACGTTTCAATGAATGCTTTTTTTTTGTCAGCACCAGCATTCATGTTTCAGTTTTCTCTCTCATCCACATGCATTACGAATCGTTTGGTTCTTTTTGTTAAAAAATAAAAACGGGTTAATTCATCGTAAAAATGCACACTGGAAGCGGGAAATTGGTGCGAATGAAATTATTCAAAGCATCGTATCAATTCACGAAATCTGCGTTAGATGTATACCCATAAAAAATATACGTGGTTACTATTTAAAAGCTTTCTGTCGCCAGTTGCGAGGAAAAGTTTACCGAAATATAAAAATAGATCGCCCGATTAAATTTTATCCGACGACCAGTGCTGGTTTATCCCCGCTGGCAATGTGAGTCCCCTGGTGGGCTTTAAGCAAGCTTCTCGACACGAACGCCTTGCTGCACGATGAGCATTCGAAAGGCTTCTGCCCCGAGTGGTGCCGTTTGTGGATCGTGAGCGTGGACAGCTGCGCGAACGACTTGCCGCACTGGTCGCAGCCGTGCGGCCGTTCGCCTGTGTGCGTCCTCCGGTGGACCTTGAGGTAGTCCGGCTTGCCGAACCCCTTGCCGCAGACGTCGCAGACAAACGGCTTCTCCCCCGTGTGGATGCGGCGGTGCGCTTTCAGCGACTCGCCCCCCGACAGAGCTTTCCCGCAGATGTCGCAGATCAGCTGGTTTTCGCCCAGGTGGTATTTCCGGTGGATTCGCAACGAGTTGTTGTGCAGGAACGTTTTACCGCAGAACTCGCACTGGTAGTGGAGCTTTTCTGTATAGCCCGGCTCGTGTTTCTTCTTGTGCAACGCTAAATTGCTCTTGTACGGGTAAGACTTGCCGCAGACGTTGCACTGAAACGGTCTCTCGCCAGAGTGAATCGTCGAGTGACGCTGCAGTTCCGTGTTCGTGTAGTAACCTCGGTTGCAGACGTCGCACACAAACTTGTACTCGTTCAAGTGGCGTCGTTTGTGGACGAGAAGGTTCGACTTTTGGAAGGTAGCGTAGCCGCAAACGTCGCAGACGTGGTCCATCTCGCCGGTATGCGTCTCCTTGTGCTTCTTCAGCTCGAACGCTCGCTTGTACTTCCGTGGACAGAGATCGCATTCGAATGGCCGGTCGTCTGTGTGCGAAACCATGTGACTCTTCAAGTGGCCCTTTGACACGCACTCCTTCCCACACGAGCTGCATTTGAGTGTGTCTGCGGCGTGACACTTGGCGCGTTCGTTTCGTTCCGATTTGCTGGCCAAGATCACGCCACACTCTAAACTGGGGCGGGAGTTTTTCGTCGCCTTACCAGATGTTTTAGACATTTCATCGGACGCATCGTTCGTAATGTTTTCGTTGCTTTTATTCGTGAAGTTATCTACGTCATAGTAATCATTGCCCATACAATGCCTACTTATTTCTTTTGCCGACCTGGAAAGAAGAGAAACTTTCATGTTTCAGTTATTCTGCCAAATTTGGTTGTTCAGCTCAGTTCTTCAAAATTTTCACATTGATTAAGTTTAGATTTTTCCTCACAAGCGGCAATGAATTTGTAAGCAATTGTCGTCAGTTTCAGCCTGGGGTCATGACATTAGGTAGCATGAGAGTCGTCAGGAGACTATCTTGCAGACTCTCAAAAGACTCCGCTTGACAAAAAAAATGTACGAAAGCATCGAAGTGGTTTCAACTTTTAATTAATTCCAACAAAATATACATCAGTAAATGGGTAGTAGTACTGCGTGCCTACTCCGATTTTATTCATACGTAAATAGATGAGCAGTGATTATAATCCTTGGTGACAAGCTGGCACGAGTACGTTTACAGAATCACGTCATCGGTAGCAGCGTGTGACTTGAGATGTCCGTTGAGCAGCGTTTTCGAAATGAACGCTTTCGAACAAATCGGACACTGAAACGGCCTCAGGCCCGTGTGATATCTCTCATGCACGATCAGCGACGATCTCTGGGTGAAGGTCTTGCCGCAGGCATCGCACGAGAAAGGTTTCTCCCCGGTATGTGTGCGCAGATGCACCTTCAAGCTACCCGTCTTAACAAACGACTTCCCGCAAACGTCGCAGATAAACGGCCTCTCGCCAGTGTGAATCCTCCGATGGCACTTCAACGAGTCTTTGTTCGAGAGCGACTTACCGCAAACGTCGCAAATTATTTGATTTTCGCCCAGGTGGCCTTTCCTGTGAACACGAAGCGAGCTCTTGTAAATGAAATTTTTCCCGCAAGTCTCGCACTGGTTGTTGCACTCCCTGGTCACCGAGCTGTGCGTTCGCTTGTGGTACAGCAGGCTGTTCCGCAGTGAGTACTCTTTCCCGCAGACCTCGCACTTGAACGGGCGACGGCCCGTGTGGACGTTGTTGTGCTCCTGCAGCTCGTACAGGGAGTGGAACCCTTTCGGACAAGTCAGACACTTGAACTTGAACTCGCTGAAATGCGAGTTCCGGTGCGTCAGCAAGTTCGACTTCTGGGTGAAGCTAGCTCCGCAGAAATCGCAAACGTGGTTCTTAACGCCGGTGTGTATTAGCATGTGGCGCGTTCGTTCGAAAGACCGTTTGAAACTCTTTTCGCACACGTCACACTCGTGCGGCCTGTCTTGACTGTGCTTTATCATGTGCCGCTGCAGCAGAGCTTTGGACGGACAACTTTTACCGCACAATTCACATCGAAACGCATTTAGAGACTGGCCCACGGTTTCCAGAGAGTTCCCACTTTTGTTTCCTCTTTTCGACCTGAAAAGAAGAGGAACCTCTCATATAATGGCTGATTGATAAAAGCGAAACAGCTTTGGTTTTTTTTTAACCGTAAGAACCTGGTTGGAATAAAAGCCCGAAAGGAACCAGCGTTGACACTTTTGCCTGCATTCACGTTTGCTCTAGCAGCGCGTCACCCTCGTGCATTTTACGCTGGTGCGATTTCAAAATGGTCTTCGACACAAAACCCTTGCAGCAAATTTGGCAGAGAAACGGTCGCTGCCCAGAATGGTACCGCAGGTGCAGCGTCAGCGTGGATCGCTGCGTGAACGCCTTGTCGCACTGGTCGCACCGAAACGGCCGTTCGCCCGAGTGGACGCGGAGGTGCACGCGCAGGTTCTCCCGTCCGCGGAACCGTTTGCCGCACCGTTCGCAGACGTAGGGCTTGTCCCCCGTGTGGATGTGCTTGTGCGAGCGCAACGAGTCTCTGCTGGTGAGAACCTTGCCGCAAACGTCGCAGACGAACCGGTTCTCTCCCGTGTGCGACTTCAAGTGCATGCGGAGACCGGGCTTGCCCGCAAAAGTTTTCCCGCAAGTGTCGCACTGGTTCTTCCGTTCGAGAACGAACCCGGGCGTGTGCGTTTTCATATGTCCTACGTAGCTGAACTTCTTGGCATAGACTTTACCACAAACTTCGCAAACGAATTGGTTGCCGCTGTGATGCGTGTTGTTGTGTACTTGTAGTTCGACGTTGGTGTGGAATCCTTTGTCGCAAGTCAAGCATTTCAGCTTGAATGCACCTAAATGTCTATTTCTGTGAATCGTTAGCTGAGAGGCTTGGATAAATTTGTGGCCGCAAATATCGCAAATGTAATTTTGTTCCTTGGTGTGGATTTTCTTGTGGGTTTTCAATTCGTACGAGCGCTTAAACGATTTGCTGCAAGTGTCGCAAGGGTACGGCCGAGCATTACTGTGCGCTACTTTGTGACGTTCTAGGATCGAATTATTTACATATTCTTTGTCACAAATGTCACACTTGAAAGGCACATACTTCCGAGTTAAATTTGCCGTCTTCGAATCAGAACTGGACGATTTCTTAACTGCACCGACTAAACATTTAGCTGCCTTTAATCTGCTTGTTACACTAGCACTTGATCTGGTAGATTTCCTAGCCGACGACACTGTCGTAGCTTTTGCTATCTGCACAATCGGCACGAGGGGGGGCACTTTGCCAGGGCTATTGTCTATCGGAACCAAGTACCGAGCGTTACTGCCGGGATGGGTGGGCATCAGCCGGTATATCTTCCTATCGGACGCAGTTTTACTCTCGGTTGCAATACCACGACCGTTACCATCGGCAGAGGGTTTTGAGCTGCAAAGAAAACGAATACGCTGTGAATGGCTGCCGTAAGTGTGCCAGGACTTAGGGAACAATCGGCGCCATGTGCAATGATTATGTTCTTCGGGAAATGTTGGGACAACTTGTGAATTTAATAACTAATATAATTAAGTCAATGAAGCTTAAGGAATCAGCAACAAAATATTTTTATTAAAGCAATAGCAAGTCATAACATAAGCTGCTTTATTTGGTAGCTCAGAGAAGATGCACCCTTATATCGAAGGGGCATCAACAACTAGGTGCGTCTTTTTATGCACTATCAACGCAGACTGCTGCGTGAAAGTCTTCAAACAAGTGCTACAAGAATAGGGCCTTTCGCCTGTATGAGTTCTCTTGTGAGTTGCCAGGTACTTTTTCGCGTTAAAGGCCTTTCCGCAAATGTCACAAACGTTTGGCTTCTCGCCCGTGTGCGTGCGAACGTGGATTTTCAGATAATCTTTACCCGACACGGACTTTCCGCAAATGTCGCAAACACATTGGTTTTCCCCCGTGTGGCACTTACGGTGGACACGAAGGGATTTCTTGCACGCGAAACGTTTGTTACACATTTGGCATTGCAGATCTACATCGGGGGGGTGTGGATTAGGCTCGTGCAGACGTTTGTGCAAGGTGAGCTGGTTCTTGTAGCGGTAAGCAATGCCGCAACTTTCACACTGATACGGTTTCTCTCCAGTGTGGCCCATCAGATGTTCGCGAAGCTCGGAACTGGTGACAAAACGTTTCTCGCAATGCTCGCATTTGAATTTCCTATCGTTCATGTGACGTTTCCTATGATTGACCATGTTGAATTTCTGCACGGCAGCATATCCGCAGATCTCGCAAACGTGATCTTTCACGTTGTTGTGAATTTTTACATGGAACCTGAGTTCTTGCGACCGTTTGAATTTCTTATCACAAAACTCACATGAGAATGGCCGCTCACTACTGTGAGTTATTCTGTGTCGGTACAGCAGCTTGTACGAAGAAAAACTCTTTGAGCAAATTTCACATTCATGATTTGCCGCATGATTCGAAGCACCAGCTTTGTGAGATTTTAAGTGGGACTTTAAGCTCCGCTCCTGCTTGAATGTGCATGCACAAATGTTGCACTCGAACTTTTCGTTAATCCCACGTGAGACGCGGCTAATCGGACCTTTCGCATTGCGCGATCTAACGCGAACTTTTCTGGGAGAAACTAACAGCTCAGAGTCTGACACCAACTGGTAAGGGGCTGAAGACCTTCCCCTTTTCGAAGAGCTTCGCCTAGTGACGATTTGAGAGCTGGAAAGAAAAGGAATTTCCCGTAAAAGCTTTGACAAGCCGATTTGTCATCATACTCGTAATGGCAATTCCTCTTGGAATTGATCTGTTCTAAATCTATCACCACACCAAACAGAAATCTTGAAGGAATTCAGGAATAATAAAGTTTTTAACTTTAAAACAAAAATTCAAATACGTAGAACTCTAATTTTATTACAAAATAACAGAGCAATCACATTATCCACTATTATAACAGGGCAGATTCCAACCGGTCGGGAATAAAGGCTCCACGAATTGAGCCTGGTTTTTGCCAAAAAATATAGCTATCAAAGCTGCACCTCCTTGTGTACGGACGCAAAATGAGCTTTCAGCATCGTTTTGGAGACGAAGCCTTTTTCGCAAGTTCCGCACACGAACGGCCGGTGCCCCGAGTGGTAGCGCGCGTGAAGCGTCAGCGTCGACGCTTGCGTGAACGCCTTGCCGCACTCGCCGCATCGGAACGGGCGTTCCCCCGTGTGCGTACGCAAGTGGACGCGCAGGTTCTCGCGCATGCGGAAAGCCTTCCCGCACGAGTCGCACACAAACGGCTTGACCCCCGAGTGGATCGACTCGTGCGCCCGCAGCGAGTCTTTGCTCGCGACCACTTTGCCGCAGACGTCGCACTTGAAACTGTTCTCGCCCGTGTGCGCCATCATGTGCAAACGAAGTCCGGATTTGTGCGCAAACGTTTTGCCGCAGGTCTCGCACTGGTGCCGCTTGCTCGATACAAAGTTTGGGTCGTGGAGGAGCAAGTGTTTGAGAAAGTTTTTCTTGTTGGCGCAAGTCCGGCCGCAAGTTTTGCAGACAAACTGGTTTTGGTTGTGCTGCGTGTTTTTGTGCGATTGGAGTTCCTCGTTAGAATGGAATCCCTTGGGACAGAGGTCGCATAGGTGTTTGAAATCGCCTGTGTGTCGTCGCCGGTGGATGGTCAGGTGATATTTCTGCGTGAAAGCATGACCACACATTTCACACACAAAACTCTTCTCCTTGGTGTGAGTCTTCACGTGGGTTTTTAACTCGTACCCTCGCTTGAAAGCTTTGTCGCACAATAGACAGCCAAACGGCCTCTCCTCGCTGTGTGTAACCATGTGGCGATCAAGTAGGGAGCAAGTTTTGAACTGCCGCCCGCAACAGCTGCACTGGAGCGGGTTTACGAGAGTCTTTTCGGTGCCGACGGCAGATATCGTTATCTCAGTATCGTGAACCACCACTAAATACTGGCCCTCAGGCCCAATTTCGGAAGGAATGACAATCTGATAGTTATCCGTCAGTGTAGGAGAATCAGCTGCCTTGTCGGTGGGAATTCGTTCAGCTTCCGCCTGATAAGAAACGTCAGCAGGTGAGTCGTACTCTTCACAACAGCTATCTGCACCATGGGGCACTGAAATACTGCCACTACCTGATCCTAACGCCCGATTCAATTTCAACAAGTTTGCGAGGGAACCATCGCGGGACAAAATCGGAGCCTGCGAAGTGAATAGCATGTTTTCCACTTCAGTGATCGAGTAACCATTGGTATTGCCAGTTGAGCTACTGCTTTCAAATCCAACTAAGCTAGTACCGTCCTGGGTTCCCAAATTGCTAGAAGTTGAATCGAACTGTGAGGAAGACTCGATTATGACACTCCCAGGAGTGATTAGATCAACCCCAATGTCATCTTCTATGGTTGCTTGCAGCATGGTATCAATTGCAGACGTTATCAGGTTACTATTAGCACGGGAAAACGATGGGTGGTCATCGGTGGCCGGTCCAGAGACGGTACAGAAAATCAGAGATTTTGTAGACTTTCCTTTTCTTGATGGCTTAATCACGGCCGAATCGGGGTGCTTGTTTGGACCGGTCCTACTTATATTTGATCTTTTACGAATGTCAGACCTGGAAACAAAATTAACAACCCGTCAATTTATTGACTTCCAAGGTCCAGTACTCATGAAACAGAATACAAGATCCAGCCAATAAAAGTTTTTAAAATTCACACGAAATAATAGAAAGCAAACTTATTTAAAAGAATAAGTAGTAAATAATTATCGTGTGGTTTTATTTTTTGTAGATCAGTAAAAACATACTTAATGATACCAATACTGTCGTGACAGATGTAATGTCAGTTGACCTGCTTGAATCCACACTTCTTGGAGTGCGTTATCAGGGACGCTTGCTGCCTGAAAAACTTCTGACAAAGCTTACAAGCAAACGGCTTCTCGCCGGTGTGCGACCGATTATGGATTCTCAAATACGCCTTCGAATTGAATCCCTTCCCGCAGACAGGGCAAACATTGGGCCGTTCCCCGGTATGCGTGCGTAAATGTACTTGCATGTAGCTTTTGCTCGACAGCACCTTGCCGCAAACGTCGCAGATGACGTTGGTATTGCCAGCGTGCGAACTCAAGTGCATCTTCAAGACCTTTTTATGCGAGTAAAACTTGTGGCATATCTTACACTCGTGCTGGTTGACTGGTTCCGTAAATCCGGGCTGGTGGGTGGCCGAATGCCGAGAGAGTTGGTACTTGTGGCGATAGCCGGTCCCACACTCGGTACAACGGTACGGCAAGTCCCCGCTGTGCCCTAATATGTGGGCCTGCAATTCAAGCGTGGTGTGAAACCCCTTGCCGCACTGGTCGCATTGAAACCGAAAGTCATTGCGGTGCCGTTTCAAGTGTATTTTCAGATTGAACTGCTGTTTTGTGACGTAGTCGCAAACGGCACACTTGTGAATTTTTTCGAGAGTGTGGAGTTTGTTGTGGGTGTACAGATTTTGCACCCGCTTGAACCCCTTTCCGCAGAACTGACACTTGAACGGGCGATCCTCTTTGTGCACGGCCATGTGCTTGTTTACTGCCGCTTGGGAATCAAACCCGGCGTCGCAGGACTCGCACGAGAAAGGCTTTCGGGCCATGTGGGAGCTAAGGTGGACGGCAAGCTTATCCGCTGGAAATTGCTCGTTGCAAAAAGAGCACGGGGTTAAGGAGGGGGCCCTCTTTTTTCTGAACACTGATTTTCTGAATTTGACAGAGGACCTGCAAAGAAGAGAAATGTTTATTGTTTCCTCGAATTTTATTTAAAAGGGTCCCAACCAACTTTTGAATCCACGGAAAATAAATTATTTCCTAGCTAGGCACCGCCAAGGCTTAAGTTGCTGTAGGAGGTGTGGTCAACAAATAACGGCTTTTATTTTTTAAAGAATGCATATCACTCTCACATATTTCCGTGGGAAAAAAATAAAAGTTTTAAGTAGGCTTTGCTAGGATTTTTGTTTTTTCCTATATAAGTTCTTGCTCACGTAAA
>QKMV01000160.1:0-29562 GCA_003287335.1 Lednia tumana
GGTTAAGGTTTAAGGTTTAAGGTTTCAGTTAAAAGTTTAAGGTTAGTTACAGTTTTAAAAACCTTCTATGCTAAGCACTCTTAATATTACATCTACCTAGACGAATAAAGTAAGTTTTTTTCTACGGTTGGCACTACTACGGTTAGTGTGGTAAGCTTACAAAAATGTTAGTATAGCGCCAATGCCCCGTAAGGTAGCTTTTGTGTCTTCCAATGTAGTATCAATTTTCTCCCATCGCTCCGTAACTCACCCGATCCGCACTTGCCGCGGTAGATGATGCGCAGCGGAGTGCGTGCGCGACACGCCTCCATGCGCAGCGAGCACTCGTTCGAGTACGTTTTCCCGTCCGACGCGCAGACCGGCGTGAGCTCGAGACTGCACGAGTCGCCGCATCGACACGCGGCGCCACGATCGCCGTCCAGCTGACAGACTTCCGGTTCAGCACACGACACGCTTGCGCATGGATCTGAAACAATTGAGCCACGTCACGCCACGTCACGTCAATCCACGGAGAGCGCCACTGTAGTCAGATTGTTACAGCCCAGCGCGTGATAGGTGATACAATTTTGCATTCAATACGATTTTTATTACAAACGCCAATTGCGTTCTACCTTCTGTGATTCGAAAAAGATTTGTTTCTGGGTATCCCTTACCAAAGATTGCGAATTTTCGTGTACGCACTGTTTCCGAGCAGTTATGGCAACTTTTAAAGTGATAATATTTACAATTTTCAGCGTTGAAAACGGCTAGTGATGCTAAAATAGTGTACGACACCATTGGAGGTCATCGTGGCAAGAATGCAGTGTACGCAACGTGTTAAAATCGTGCATGACGTCGTACGCAGTAACGCGCAAAAACCTTCTCTACGTTTCCATTCGCTTGACCGTCCGAGTAAACGCCATACCGACCCTCGCTCATTGCTTCTGAGTTCCAGGACTCGAGTCCCCTACCAGCTAGACATTTTTAAGGTAAAATTGTTCATCATCGTTAAACTAAGCATGATTAATGCTCTAAAGTTGGTCCCTCTATCATTTCAGCGTATTCTATGTCCTCGGGAGTTAGTCAAGCTAACTAGATATTTTGTGATTGCAGCATAGCATCACTTGTGTCAGAGCGACCTTTGAATATGTCAAAGCCTCTTGGTTCATTACTTTGCTGATCGATACCACTAATGCAGGTAAGTTAATTTCATTTGATGAATGACGTCTGGCTAGCGCAGTTGGTAGAGAATTTGAGGATTTATATAAAGAACCGAGGTTTGAGTCCCCGACCAGCCAGACATTTTTGTAGCTGAAATTCATATCCATCAGAGCATAGAATAAAATATCGAGAATCTGTGGTTGTGTCTTTGCACACGTCTGGTCCACGTTTATTGCGTTAACATTTGTGTGCCTGTATAAGAACTAAATGCGTGCTTTCGGCACTCATTTTGTAAGTTCAACGTTTAATTAGTGCACTGCGCTATGAAGTTTGAGCAATTTCGAGTAATATGAAATGAAAATATCACTGCCAGATTAATAAATCAGAAGTTATGACAATTAATATAGCCGGAAGTTGTCGTTATTTCACAGAACTAGAGTTGTGTTCAACAGCAACACATGGCGAGCGGATAGAATAATCACAATTGTCGAAAAACAGGGGCGCTTAAGGTGAAACATACTCGAGCAGTAAAAATTGTTGTGAAAATTATTTTTTTTTCATCTGGCAAATGATTTCAATTATCTATGGGCATACATAATAAAATGCAAACGAAGTAGATGCTAATAATTAGTACCTTCTTACATCCAAGTATTTAGTTACGGCAGTAACGATTATTGCTCTGTTTTAAACATTCATTTACCGTAAAATTAAAATGAGTTTACCGCACCAGACTTTTAATGTACAACCTTGACGCAAAAAAAACACCACAAATAGTTCACGTCAAACCATGACCTAGAAGCATAAAATCAAATTAAAAAAAAAAGGAAACCTTCTAATATCATTAGATATTGGGTACCATTACAATTAGACTAATTACTTCAACCGACGAAAATAATCTGTTAAGTTTACATATCACAATATTTTCCACGTTTTCATTTTTTTTTATGTTGGTGGCTATTTTTCAATGCGAAAACATACCAATACAGCCATAGCTCCAAAATCCGCTAGATAACGGGTAGATCACTAGGACTGCAGTTTTCGGTTTTTGTAGTTTATTATCGTCGAATGTAATTAGAAGTTCGATGCATTAGTTTGATGAGTGCATCGAAAATTCGTATAAAAGGCTTTTCGCTGAAGGGTTGTAAATGGCGCCGAAATCAACCAGCTAGATTTTGTCATGCGGTTGGCAACATTTTTAGAATAAAATTGGCTTTGGTAAGGATAGGCTAATAACACTGTATTTACAATATTTTGTCTTAGAACCGATTCTCACGCTATGGACTCGATATAATGTATCGATTGAATACTATTTCCACTGTGAAAAGTGGCATTGCAGGACTGTATTGCTTTGACGTAATTTAAAAACGGGTAATTATAATAAATGCGTACCTAATGCCAGAAAAAGTGCTATCGAAAAATTCAATAAACTCGTTACACATTTAAATTGATGTAATTTCCAGCCAAATAATTTTTGTATTCTATAGATAAATTCTCAGCGCTGAAGCTTCCTGAATTCTCCACCATAAGCGCGTCCAATGAATAAACCATTCGGTCGCGTACATCAAGCGGATTAGCCGCTAATCTGTTGTCTAATCCTTGCGATCCCCCCTCCCTCCCCAACTCATCCGGCCACCCACGCCGTTTCCGTTGTTGCGTTGGCAGCGGCGCTAGCGTCGGCATCTGGTCGGGAACAAACATGACTAATGGGCACTGGGCAGGGAACGCCCAGCGGCGAGACGTGCTGGTTTTGCTGACTCACGCAACATCCACAACAAAAATCGTCAGGACTTTTCGGGATTTATTAGTTGCCAATTAACGGCACAACCACCTCTACCGTTTTATTCATTCATATGACTCAGTCGTACAAGACACCTAAAATAGTAAGCGAGAGAGTTGTAGATAACAGTTACCTGCAGACTTTTTTGCACTATTTCCGCCAATTAAGCCAAAATGTACTCCCAAACAGAATAAATTCTGAGGATTTTCGCTTAATTTCGATAAAATATTGCCTTGTGGCGTCAGCGTCCTGGCAGGAACAACGGAAAGCGTATTTGAAGAAAAGGCTTGGCGAGAGACGTAAGTTACACCTTAATCTACAACTCTCTCGCTTTTTAATCATAGGTCATCGTGAACGGTTGAGTCACCATTTGTCGACAAAACTTGGCCCGCGGAGGTTTTCCCGTGCGGCTCATTCGACGAAACAGTCGCATTTCTCCATTCATTTCACATCAAGCTTTCTATAAAACGTTGCTGAATCAGGCGTTCAAGATTTTCTCTAGAATTGTAGATGAGAGATAAACTAAAGGTTGCTCGCTAACGAGCGTTTTTTCAATGCTTCATCAAAAAAACTTACAGCATATTTCCGGGCTTGATGCGTTTTTGATGATTTTTGCTCTGTTTGGATAATTAGCATAGAAAAGCAAATTAAAATTTAATTCGAAGAGCAACGTATAGGTACGTTTTTATCTTAAACTCTCTCACTTACGCTCATGGGTTATCGTGACTCGTGTCCGGTTGTCATTTCAAATTTTATAGTAGATGTATACATAAATAGGCTAAGCTTTTGCATATGGAACACTTTGAAATTTTCCCCTTGCCCACAATTCAAATTTTGGGTTCAGTGCATCGAGCTAAAACTCTATTATAATACTAATTATATTCGACAGGAACTTGTTGGTATTATCAAGTTTCTGGTGACTAGAGCCAATTCAATTGTTCTCGTCCATAGCACATAGGGGCTAATGCAGCTGAGCCATTAATACAAAGGTCACGTGGTTAAAATCCTAGTCGGGGACCACTTTTAATTTTTTTTACCCATATCAAGCCGGAGCGTGGACAAGCGATGCCATAAATTCGAGTAGGCTCGGCCACTAGCAAAGGTGGCCCTAAAGTATTCCTGTTATGGCCAAATATGTCAAAAAAATGACAATTGGTTTTCTTGGCACGATTTCTTGATAAAAGTCAATAATTTTACACAGCTTTAAGAAGATGCCTTTTATTCTCTACGAATAATGAAAGTTCTGGCATTAAAATTACATAACTCTGAAAATATAGGTCAGATGTTATCTCACATAATGGCAAAATCATACGCGCAGGGGTATAAATTGACTGTGGGTATATATCTATTCTACATTTCTAAGCTTTCTTTTCGGTTATCGGGAAAAGTACGGAAAGCATTTGCAGTCTTGATATGACACTAATTGAGCTGTCAAAGCGAGACAATATCGACAAAGAAGAATCTTCTGTTTTCAAATTCTTTCGAGTCATGCTTATCCTCTCATCTTCACACTAGTTTTTAGGGACTATGGGACTGAAAACGAAGCCGAAATCGGAACCGAAAACTGGTCAAACCGTGGATTTCTCAAAGCCGAAACCGCAAATTGAAACCTTTATTTGCAAATATCGAAAGAGCAAAACCTGGAACAAACCGTTTCCAATTTGGCAGGTTTTTTTCGGCAAATTTAGTTTTTGAAGTTAAGTTTTAGTTTGGTTTTATAAAACCACTGAACTGAAAATTCTAACTATTCAATCCATCAAACCAAAATCGTTATATTATGAACAATTCTCTTAATTTTCTGACCAAAATCGGTCATAAATAGACAAGGTTTTGTACAGTTTCGATCCTCGCATGAAGTAAGCGGTAAAAAAGCCAGAAAAGTTTCTCGCTTTGAACCCAATTTAACAAAGTTTTTTTTTAAAAATGCACAAAAAAGAAGAGTAAGCTGATTCAACCCGGTTTCAAAACTGATTTTCTTTTATAAGGATCCAAACCGAAACCGAAACCAGAAAAACAAGAATGAAACAAAAACAAAAACTGATATCGAAACCAATATTGCAAGCGGTTTTAGTACCTTACATACTGAAAAAAAGTATTCACTACCTCTATATTTGAAAGCTTAAAAATTTTCAAAAGCTTTCTCAACGTTTCGTTGACTAGGCTGTTCACTTCTTTAGGGAGTACTTCTTCAGAAACGTTGTACCCTTGAAGAAGTGAACAGCATAGTTAACGAACAATTGGGAAAGCTTCTTGAAATGGATTTCTTGAAATTCAAACCCAGTTTGTAAATAATTTATTTTGGAATCTCCTGTTTCACTCATTCTGGTGTCGCGCTCTTCTATTCTTCCATTCCTCAAGCAGCTTTCCAAATGCTTCAACCGTGCCGCTACCAGCGGCTGATATTCGCATGAAGATAGGGATAAGTTCCCTCCTTTGCATCCGACATCATCTCCCGTTATCGGCTATGTCGACGACGTCACTAACAGTGCCACGAAGGATTTGAAAGCTAGTGGTAAACGGGGGTGAGTTCCCACTCCAGCGTGTGGAGTGAACGCCCCACCTTTTGGTTATGCCAAACTGTTAGTGGATCTGCCTTGAAATCGGGAGGTGCCGGGTTCGATCCTGGTAACCGGCTATCTCGGTTGTGGTTTCCCGTTATTTCTCACAACTATTTCAGACAAATTCAGGAATATATTACCCCACAAAAACACGGCTGTTTCCATACCTGCTTCATTTCCATTACCGACCCTTCTCGACAAGCTGCAAGTTTTAGCAGCCTGACGCAGTCTTCCCGAAAATAAAGTGCTTTCTTTTTTACGTGATGAGTGATGACGTTCTAAAAGATACAGTTCAAGCATTTTCGACCGTGATTTTGAGCAAGTAGGGGCATACTATTTAGAAAAGGTTTCAGTGCATACCTAAAGTTCGTTATTTCACCTTCAAACTCTCGCTTACTAGCATAGGCTGTCGTCAACGATAGAGTAAACAGAGCGATACAAAAATGTCCCTGCACGTAATACTCCTGGAAAACATTAATGTTTTGTCCTTTTTTTGAGCCCCCACCTAAGTTTGAGCCTGGATTAATAGTTAGTATACGACGCAGCTAAGCCGAGTGCCCGAGGGCAGAGCTCTGGGATCACGAACAGGCATCCAGCTTGTGACAACCAACGAACCACGGTGGCCGGATGGTATATTGGACGTCCCCACGGGACAGCTGACCCATAAGTCACCTGTCATCGATTTCCACCTATAACCGACGTGTAGTATAGGATACAGAAGGAAAGCAACAAAGTACACCGACGTGTGCTAAGGAGAGCTTGCGCATGAGAGTACCACCCATGGAATATGACGTGCAGACAAATTTTTGTATCATGCTTCTGCAGGCTCTAATTATACTATCTCTACTGGTGTTGGCTGATTGGCTATGTTAGTAAGCGAGAAAGAGAGAGAGAGAGAGAGAGATGTGGAAAACAAACTAGATCTATTCGGAAACCATGTTTTATTATTTTTCCTCACATTACCCTGTATACCTGTCGTAAATGCTCAGCTAGAGTTTTTTTAGATGACCATAAAAGAAAATAGAAAATAGATTGAAAACAGTGTTTTTGAATAGATCAAGCTTATTCTTTTGTCTACAACGTTCTCGCATACAACCGAAGGCTATCTTAACTGATTAAGACACCAGAGCATGCTTGCTAATGCAATGGACTCGGGTTAGAATTCAGTTCGGTCATTCTACTTTTTGTTTTGTTAGAACTTATTTTTTTTTGGTTTCAGATCCTGTGGTTTGGCGGTGTAATTACGATAGTCGGTTCCTACAATGGCTTTTTTCTTGTTGGATTATCCCGGTAGTCGATTCATAAGCCAATAACATCCCTAGGTAGGGAATTTACTCGTCCCTGCGCTGGCATGATCTTCGAGTGAGACTTAATGTTTCCCCGTGCCAATAGCTATGGCTCACCCCGAAACCCTCTGCTGGGAGTGCATTACAACGCTTGATATATCTTGGTCTCAGAAAGCGTTAAGTCGAAATCAATGTCCCACACAGACCGCTGCACGTGCCAGGCGCTGGGAGCGCTGAAAGTGATTGGCTCGCTCGGTTGCAGGAACGTTACTTATTTCTACGTGGATTGATTTGGGAATTTAGCTCACCCTACACACACGATCTAATGGTTGAATAAGTAGTTTAAGTATCGTAAGGGTGTAATATCCCAGCGGTAAACTTAAGAGAGTGGCTTTGATGTGGGAAATCGAATACATCTTACCAAAAATAGTTGCAACATTTTACTCTGAAGTAAATTTAGAAAATGTCAACTATGTATAGATTGGTCACACACATCGGTGTGGCATCTGTGTTCTCAAAGTTTGGTAGTGCTTTTAATAATTTCTTGACTATGGTCTCAAATATCAAAGCGAAAACTATCCCTTGAAAACGATGATTTATAACACCACTACGTATTGAATGGAAATCACGATGTAGAAATTAGTGGGCTGGATGGCAAGTCTTTCAATCTCTCAGCGAACAGCAAAGCTCGCGGATTTCAGCAAGAAAAGAAGTGTGAATACGATGTAACGATGTAATAAACGTGCCATTTTGGATAGCATGTGTCACATTATTTCCCTTTTCAGAGCCATACAAAAGAATTGATAGACCCTTTTTTACCGAAAATATCCAGCGGATTTGTTCACAAGAAACGCATATACTGTATTATCAAGAAGACCGATGCCAGACATAAAACAATTTCACCCAACACTTCTATGTCCTAAGTGACACTTTTCATGCTTCTCTTTATGCGTTTCACCTCCGTAATAAAATAGTTTATCGAGGCATAAATCCAGTAAAGCCCTGTACCTGCCAACTGCAGGCGTCGCCCTAGTTGGAGGGGGGAGATGGATGGCCGGAGCACGTGTCCCCATTTCCAATAAGAATCGTTGGAACATGTCGTTAGCTCAAAAAGTTCTGATTTTTTTCAAAAACCCTGTCGCGCGACGTCAAAGTAAAAGGAAGCACTCAAGCGCGCCTCAATTCGGTGAAACATTATTGCTGTTTCACATTGAATTTTTCTGTTACAGTCATGAATATAAATGTATCGTAAATCCAATCATTTCTCGACAAGTTCGCTTTCGCCGGAACGACTTTTTTCCGATTGCCGAGAGTGCGAGGAAATAAGTAATTGTTTTGCGAGTTGTTGCAATGGTCGACCGAATATAACCACCTGTGCCCAACACAATTCCGCGTCGTCTGCATTAAGCCTGCGCTGCTGGCGTTGCATGACAGCCCGAACGATGTAAAATATACACGCCGCATTCGGGGGTAGTATATTGGTGAACTTTTGACCGGACGAGAAAAGTTTACAATTATATAAGCCATTATAAGGCCATATATGAAAACATCTCCATTGTTTTCAGCTTTGATGAAAATAGCGTGATCGTCATGGGACATCGTATGAGCCATGTATTACGTCCACCCTACAACTTCCCCCCACAAGCCCACCCACCCACCCACTCCTCCCGCAGTGTGACATATTTTGCCTGTAATGGTACGATCCTTGTAAATGGAACAATTGATGAAATCTGACATTGATGAATTAATACTCACAGGTATCGTAGGACAAATTGTGGCATTTTAAAGGCTTGGAGACCATTTTCATTTCTTAGCTCGGAGACACTGGTCCCACTAGTCTCACTGGCAAAATAAGTTCACATTGGATGACGTTTTCAAATATTTAATTCGAGTGCCATTTAAGCTTTTCAAAAATAGCACGCTTTTAAGGGGTCTATTTGCATTGCTTTGGGATAATTTTTTGGGTGGTTCCGTGCACCCGATGCCTATTTAAATGTAATCCTTTCGCAGCAAATGATTTATACACGCTGACAATGATAAATATACAGCCTTGTTCACTCTATTTAAGCTTGAATCACTTTAGGGATAAGTCTGCAAAGCTTAAGCTCGAAACATTTCTTTGTTTACAGGACTGTTCTATAGTCTTGGGAGTAAAGTTTAACACTGGGATGATTCTTAAATCAAAAGCTAACTTCGATTCTTATCAAATTGTTTAATCCACTCAAGTAGGAGTCGTTATCAGATTATGACTCGAATAACTTTAGCGAAAAATATGGGTTGCTAGTGCCGTGTCATGTGCAGGAGGAAAGGGGAAGAGAAACACACTTGTTAATTGGATCTCTGGAAAAACAAACGTCCTGAGAGATGGCACTTTAACGTAGTTTATTTCTGGTTTTTGCTGTCGCTTGATGGAGGGAGGAAGGAAAAAGTTTCGGGGCCGCGTTAGCAACTTGGCGACCGATAAGTAATTGCCACGACTTTGCCGTTGGACTTTTGTGTTCCATTTTTGATGTGGGAAAGAAAAAAAGAGTAACCCGAGGAGATGGCAGAAATATTATAAACATAAAAGAAGCAAAAAACTAGATGCCCAATACCGTAAGCTAATTAAAAGGTAGAGAAACGAAGCGTATGGATCCACACCATGAACAAAAAAATCCGACTTTAACGTTACCAGAGTAGATGTTGTTAAAATATGTAAAACAACCCTCTATGCGGAGACTCAGACTGTAACAGAAAATGGTGGAGCAGGAGACTTGGAGTGAAAACTCAGAGATTTACGGTAGATATAATTAATCATGTAAACTTTGTAAGAGATGATTTGAAAGTGGTCGGTGTTTGTAAACACCTTGTGGCTTAGTTAGCCACGATGTGGTTAGTTTACGGCAAAGTTTTCTTTCATCTCTTGCAAGTAGCGAGATCAGAAGAGATCCGACGAGATAATGTTACCCAAAACTTTCCGTGCACACAAACTTACTCAACTAACTTTAATGTGCTTTAACGTGTTTTAAAATAACGTCATGGCCAGAGAGAATATTAGTTGCACAACTTTAACGAAGAAATTAATGTTTTTGAGACATTAACGGGAGCCGGTTTTATATTTTCGCCCGAAGCTAATTCCATGAAAATGTCGTCCTTTTTCGTGTTTCCAGCGTTCATAGCAAGTCGGTTGGGTGGAGGGATGTCGTCGAAATACGTGGAGAGGATCCAGATAATTGCTTTTGCCAGAAGAAGCATACAAGTAATTTGTTTCATTTTTAATGAATCTCGAAAAGAGTAAAATTAACCAAATAAAAAATGTCAGAAATAGCTGGAGCGTTTTCAAAGCTCAGCTCAACTAAATGCCAACCACTGATTGTGCTTCTTCAAACGGGTTGTGTTCGCGTCCCACGCTGAAATGTTGACACTGAAAATGGGAAAACGCTTTCAAGCTGTTCAGGTTTTGGGACGAGGTGTCAAAAGCAGTTGAAAAAGGTGTGCTATTCAGGCTTTGCATGAGAGAATATAATGGGCAGTGCATTCACAGATTTTAATCCCGTTTCGGGGAATTCACAAACATGAGAGGTAGAGGGTGTGAATAAAAGAGTTTTGTACTCTAAAAAATGGTCCTGCAGATCCCCGAATACCTTTTCAGTGTCTCTGTGATTGCTTATAGTTTCGTCATACAAGGTCAAACTATTAAATTCCTATTTCCTACCCCCACCTTCGATACCACCCCTACACAATTAACAGTTCACAATTTGCGATGTTCCCAATATCTAAAAACTTCCGCGAATCGCCAAGCGAAGTAGCTTGAAAAAGTCGAAGAGAAAAGCGAGACACATATATGTGAGTGAATATTTCTCTGCTGTGAATATAATATAAACTTTAAACGAGATGTTCCAGCACTTTTTGCGTCCTGGGGATATGAATCATGCGTACATTACTGTGAGCGCGTGTTCAATTATGCAGTTTCGGCTAGAAAATATATACTAATCTCACATAGCTACACATACTTAATTCTGTTGCGTCCACTGGGAATCCCATTTCCTCAACGAGTTTTCCACTCTGATTCCCTGGTTTTCCACTAGAAACATTCTACATCCGTTGAGACTCAATGCAGTAAATAAATAAGCACTGCTTTGTTGATTTAGTCGTTTCGATGGGACGAATGCTTTTTGACACTTTATAGTTCCTCTTTCCACCATCAAGGTAAGTTGAACCATGGCCATGGTTGTGTTCCAAAGATCCGGTCTGTGATCCGTAAGTTATTTTTAGAAGACAACACACATTTTTGTGATTGAAATGCCAAAACGCGTCACTTGTGTAGCACGCTGCGCATAGAACGACACGCCACGCCACAAACAGAAACCTCCATAGGAAACGGCCTCGAAGTATGGAATTCCACCGGAAAGTGCCAGAATGAGCCTTTTGTTCGATTTGATCAACATCAAAAATGGACGGATCAATTTTTGAGGTTGTAAAATAAATTTTGCACATTATTTTATGTGGCGAATGTGGCTTTATTCGATGAAATGTGAGAGGGTGAAATGGATTATCCGACGATTGATAACATTGCGAAAACAAAACAAAATATTATACTGAAATAAAAAAACCCATTAAATCAATTTACGCGTATGTTGTCGTGCATGTCTACATGTAAAACTTGTTGACAGGATATTAATTTCCGTGTGTGTGTATAAACATTATCCTTTTGCTTTACTATTTACTCCACCGGATCCAATTTCGAACATTGTGAATTCATGGTGCAATACATGGCAATATTGTAAAATATCCCGTCTCGATAAATATAAAAGAAATCCATTTGTGCTTGGTACAATTATTTTTACCCACATACACTATCGGGTCAACGGTTCACGAGTCATGCTTCAACTGTTTTATATCCTTCAGAAAGTGCAAGAACTTCCACTCGTATAAAAAATCCGGTGTGCCGATACGTCTTACGCGAAAGACTAGATGTGAACATTTTTTGAACCCTGAACTATTGTCCGCCTCAGGCAGGGACGAACAATTATTATCTAGGTTCCTCATGTGTTTCGCTGAAAGGTGAAATATATCACTTCTGTCTCGGACGTACTTGACGAGTAATTAAGAAAACATTAATTGTTCTGCCTTTGATTGGCTGCTGCTATAGATTTTCACTCATCTCACAATTTAACTCGGAGGTTATAAGATGGTAAGATTGGCCCTCAGAGTAGAAAAACTAGTAAAACTGAGCCAAAAGAAAGAAACTGTTTTAGCTTGACTTTAGGTGGAGGTGCCAGGCTTACAACTGAATGTTACGGACAGTCTCATCTCACCTAATCAATAATGCACGTAAGATACTTTTTAGAAGCACAAATTGTACTACAACGTGAGATACCATTCCCTTGTCAATACATAATTCAGCAGTAAATGCAGACTATTAGAAGCAGAGTTAAGTGAGTTTAGCATAGCTGCAGAGCAAAGTAGTTCATTACGTAATGGTGAGAGCTTTGCGAAGCTTCCAAACGCTTCATAAGACCTAGCGTGTGGGTTGGGGGGGGGAGGGGGAGGACACCCATGGAACGGGGCTGGATGCGAGATTTATTATACGTGCGTAGCGCGTTTTAACAAACGACATGCTATGGCGGTGTGGAAATGAAATTCTCGTCTGCATTGGTATTGAGTTGCATTAGGGGTGAAGATGTGATAGTCAGAGGTAGAAAATGAGTTTGAAGACACTCTATAGATTTTTACCATAGTTCAATACACTTCGCTGTACTGAGCCAGAGGCAGTATAAGGAAAATAATGTACAGTGCTTTTCTAAGAATATTTTCAGAATGATGCTCGTGGAGGGACTTCAGTAGGGAAGCGAGATACGGCTACATGTAAAGTATCATCATTAAAATAGTTTCAAGTTCGATGATATGGCCAAATAAAGAAAGGGAGCTGACATAAAAAGTCTACTGAAAAAAAAAAAAAAAAAAAAATGCTTCAGTGAAACTGATTACAAACTGACATTCAACCCAGTTTGTAATCAGTTTTTTTGGAAAACTAGTGCTAAGATTGGGGGCCAGAAGACTCTAAAGATTTTGATACAATGCGACAATCTCACGTTAACAATGGTAACTTGGATTGTAAATATCTAAAAATATGGCGATATCTTGCTATGGTTCAAAGGTGAGCAGTGCCAAATCTTGTCGATGCACTTGCGGAAGTTTTAAAAGGATTGAAACTGCATTTGCGAAATGCCAAGAGCTTCTTTGGAGCATGCTATCGATTTCAGATGAAATGTTGCATCCCCCACGCAGCCCCAAGAGAGCTGCAGCTTGGTGTAGGTAAAAGCGTTGGTGTTATGACAAAAACCCAGGGCAGCGCGGGAAGAGTCAATGCGTGATAATGCGTCCCCAGCCACTTCCGTTGTGTAACCATTTGGTTGGATGGAGTTACGCACATATCGCACGCACAATGCCGAGCGAACGCATCTTGCGCACGTGACTAAGTTCCCATTGCTGTGGGAGTTGTGTCTCTTTGTGTCGGGTGGACGAGTCATGTAAAATTAATGCAAACATGCATGGAAGAAGGTATTGTTCAATGGTCTTCCACGAGAAGAACCACTTTTAGCATGGAATGATAGAATGTTTCTTATAAGTAAAAAATTGTTCTTCTCTAGTTGAGTGCCAAGAACGTACTCTTGCAGCAAGTTTGTTACGTTATGTTCATCTATACTAAACTAAATTTTGAGTTTCTGGCACAGAGTTTTTATCACTAAAGTGGTGTTTCTGACGGTGAATTTCAAATGCGGTACAAATTGGTTTTATGTTACAAACTGAACACTTATGAGATATCATCTGTAAGAAAATACAGTAAAGGCATCATGGAACTATAAGAAACTTTTATACTCCGTGTCTAAAAGCGCGTCACGTTGCGTGGTAAGATTTCACTTTAGATCAAGCCATTTAAAGATTCCAATGTTCTTCTATCAAAACAAAGCAGTCGTACAGTTAACAATAAATCCACCCAAGATTCAAATGGTATTTATTTCAAAAGTTTTTATCCAGCTGGTGACTTAACTATGAGTGAAATGTTAAAAAAATGGAGCTAATTCGAAGTTTATTTTACAATACAACCTATCAGTTGGTTGGTAAACGACCCTTAAAGCAAATTAGTTATAAAGATAGAAAGGACCGAATTCATATTCGTTAGTTGAAGTGTGAGAGCTCTGTCAGTTGCTTAACTCAGAGACAGTTCCGTCCAAAAATTGCTCTTGTTACAGACGTTTAGAATGCTTTATTTTAATGAGAGAAAATCAGTGCAGAACGGCAGAATAACTGTGTTTCTGAACAAACCCTTATTTTAGCTACCCTTAATCTCCGCGTGTATGTAACGGGCTTGCTTTCAGCTAGTTAAGAGATTTTAACAAGACTTTCAATTAGGAAATTCGCTACCTGTCGTATATTTATTTCCTTTCAAAACTGATGCGTTAATTGTTTTGAGTCGTCTTTTTTTCCAGCAAAGATTGCTGAGCCCTTCGTTTTGCTTTTCCCAAAAACCTGTAAATTGATTCATAATTCGGTCTAAGCATCTGATTTTTTGAATCGTTTAATAATACGTTCTAGTTACAGCTTAACATGTATGCGTCTCTTTTCCTTTCTTCAAAAGATTTATTCTAGCTGAGTTATGGCTCATTTTCGGTTGCTTTTTTTGGCAGCAAGTTAGCGGCTGGCTACGATGTTTACTGTCTGATGACGTCATGCATGATTGCTATTCGTTACTTCCACTGCAGTCTTGTCACGGTGACCTTCGAAATGGTCAGATAGGTGTCTAAAGACGTAGTACAACGTCATAACGTCACAGGCCGTAACGTCAAAATTGAAATATTATCACTTTATAAATTGCCATAACTGCTCGAAAATAGCGTATGCACAAAAAAAGTAAATTTCCAAGAATATCAAGCAAATTTGTTTCCAGTAAAAGTAGACAGAACGCAATTTGCGTTTGATTCAAAAGCCGTGCTGGAGAACCTTAGCAACCCTTTTTGAAGAGAATGTACAAACTTTGGTTACCTGACTCATGACCACAGAAGAGTGAATTATTTGCGGAGAATTCGTTTGAAAATTACCAGTACGTGCTCCGACTACCAAGATAACCGCAAAAAACCCAATGTACGATTTCCGACTACCGTAACTACTAACATTCTGAAAAACCTGAAACCAAAAAATGTACGTTTTAACAGAGCGTTTCGGATACGTATTGCGGATACGTTTCGTATCCTCCAGCTGGATTCAAGACCCTGCATCTGAACGTCAGCATTTGGTAGTCCACTACACCACAAAGGCATTCGGCAGCTGACCGGTCTCAACTTCTACTTGACTAGCGCTGGCGACGCGCCGGCGCACCGTTAGCGCGCGCACGGGTTATTTTCAAACGATCTCTCCTTAGATAATTTCCTCGCCATCCGCGCGTGGTGACTACTGAAGAAAAATTCTCTGCACGAGAAAGCACGTCCAACGGACGGAGTGAGACATCACCATGTAAACACAAACGAGCAGCTTGAACTCCTCGGCCGCGGGCGTTGTGCACGTGTTTTTAAAAACTCGAACAAACACTCGGCATGCGTGCAAAGTGTTTTCCACCCCGGCTGACTTGAATAGTTAAAACAAATTGCGCAGGAAGCATTCGGGCCCGGGAATAATAAACACGATCATGATGCTACCATCGGGGCTCTACTACAAGCTATCTTTGCGAGGCTTTAGTTGGGTTTCCACGACAAAAACTCTGCGCAGCTTGCAATGACAGAAACGAGTTTTATTGATATATTTCAAATTTTGGAATTCTAGATTGACTGGAAAATAACAGACGACGAAAAAAGCCCTTTTTTTTCTCGTGCGGACACATAGCAACTTGTGGAGAATCTACCCGGATTTCCATCAGACTTCCCTCCTGCAGGAAGGCGGGAAATGTTTGTTTACGCAACAAAAGCAAACTGAATGCCCAACGCCTTTTACACAAAACTGTCTTCCCAGTAAGCGTTCTCGGTGAACAACCTATAGGGAACCGTATTGAAAGAGGAGGTTAGATTTTCGTTCAACGGAACATAAGCCTTTACTGGTCGGATAGAAAAAAACAACTGATTTTGAACCAAATTTGAGTAAAAAAACTCCAACTTTTTTTCGGCATGTAAAGCCACACAGATCCGAGAACTTTAAAAAAAAATCCGAGAACTTGTTGGCAGTATTTTTCACTCCCAGTATGTTTTTATATTTCCACTTTTTTCGGACTACCACACGAGCTCTTAAGCTGTTTCTAAGCCTAACTAGAGGACACGCGAATGTAAGCTGGTTACAAGAATACCCGTCATCGTGCCACCACATTCCAACGTCATTCGGCACCAAGTGCTGATATTTTATACGATCCCACTGGGTTTGACCAAATTATTGTGTATAATAATTTTTAGAAACATGTTACCGTGTAAAACACGTTTAAGATAAACGTTCGTGAGTTCGACGCCTGCAACCATATACTGATTACAAGGCCAACTGGAATAACAGCTAGGCTCCCAGAGGCGTTCACCCGACCAAACAATAGCAAACATACCCGTTTAGACCAATCACAGCGAACTATTTAGAATATATGAGTTTATCGAGTTGCGAACACAGAAACTTAGCCCGTGTTGGAGTCCTGCGAACGTTAAACAGTGAACGGCGAACATTCACGTACAAAAAGCACTTTATAAACTGGGTAAGAATGCTAAGAAGTCCCGTTAAAGATTCTATTTTACTAGACTTGTGCTAGTAATAGGAGTTAATGTGAGTCTTAAGCATTTTATAACATCCATGTTTTAGAAATACCCCGCTTTGTTTGATCCCAATGACTGTTTTATACAATGTGTTCTTGAGAACACGGACACTAAATACAGGATTAACTTTCTATGTTCGTTTTGTTGAAGAAGAAACAAGACTTGAAGAAAATGTAGGGTTCAACGTTGTTTTTTTGGAGCAAATCTGTGCGTTTGAGGTAAAATTAGAGCCGTACGAAGGCCACTTTAGAGAACATTTTTTATAAAGTGATGTAATTAAATTCAATTGTGTTCTTCAGAAACTGCATGAAAAAGATTTTTACTTAAAATTGAGACAATTCGTGTTATGAGTAGATAGCGACTAGGTATCATAATGATTTCGCATTCCATCAAGAATATTTAGCCAACGCGGGGAACCAGCACAGGCCTTAAAGTCTCACCAGACTCATCGTTTTTACTTTCCTTTCTGTAATTCATATTTTATTGTGCCTTGCTAAACAAAATAAGTTGATCCCATTTTCTTTAGATAGCATAGTTTCTGGAATGGTGGCCACCCACCCAGCAGGCTAGCACCACGCCTGATAAGTCGTTACAAATAAGTTGCTTAGTGACACTCAAAAAGGAAACTGGTTGCCAGGCAACTAAGGGCGTACTCACAAGCAACGACTATAAATTCTGCTCTGGGTCTGACTAAGTTTGCTTCACTACACACTTGACGGCACGACTGTGTCTTAGTAGACTGTTTCCATGGCTACATGCATTCTTGTCTCGCTCGTTGCGGCCTCGAGGAGGTCGACGACGATGCCTTGCAACACTTTGCCTCGCTAAAGCGCTACTCTACGCTATTCATGTTCAGTGCTCGGAAAATTAACAAGGAAATCGTCCTCGTGTGTCGGAACGATGAGAAGTTTAGCTCGGCGCGCAGGCATTTGAGAAGATACCGTTTAAATGCTGTAAGGCGTTCCGAAATGTTTTACCTCGTGCTTGTGTGTACAAGCATGCACTTGTCTCCTCGGAATGTGTTTCAAACTTGACAGTTAGGGACATGTTTATTGTTCAGGTACCTCTTTCCAGAATCAGAAAACGTCAACATAAAGATGGCTTACTGCTTTCGGTGGTGTCATGATTTGTAAGAAGCAATAAGTTTCCCGAATCACCACCGGAACAACTAATGGTAAGGGGCATTCTATGGTGTTTCAAATCGCTAATGCTGGATCACAAGCTGCAATAGAACTGCTAGCAGTAGGCCATGTCCTCGAACCAATGTCAGTGTATTGGGGATCCGATATTTTATATTCCCCTGACCTTGGGGATAAGTTTGAATATAAACTAACAACCCCTAAGAACCAAGAGCAGTGACAAAATATATAATGTTTGCCTTGCTTTTAGGATATTTTCGTGATTTTTTATCCTGTTAACAGATCTTCCATGGTTTTTTGTGACTTCCAATATCCGTGTTGGGAATGTTCGGATACTACCTGCTATCACAAATGACAGCATTGACATTCTGACGTTTGATTTATTTACCTACAGTATTATGACCAGGCAGTTCGCGGCTGTATTTGAACCTTGAAGTACACTGCTGGATATATGTTATACATAATTGGTTCCAATTTTTAGCAGGCGTTTTCTTTACTATGGCTACAAATAAGTGATCAAATAATGTTTCGGATTATTGAGCAAAAAAGACGGCGAAATACCGTACGAAAAAGCAGTTTTGGGGCATGTTTACCTGGATTAACAGAATTTTTTCAAATAACTGATTAAGAAACTGGGTTTAATTCTAAGAAATCCACTGAAACTCGCAACGTTCGGTTATGTTTACTTCTTACTCCATTAGGAGAAAAAACCACTCTTAACAAAAGGTTTTTTGATAAAGCATGCTACCCAGTTTGTAGTCAGCCTTTTTTAAAACTGGTGTTAAGATTAGGAGCTAGAAATCAGTGAAAAGCAGTATGTATTACAGTATTAGCAGTAAGTTACTTTTTGTTGCTTCCTAAAAATCCTTGTGGGAACGTCTCTGGTGAAAATGTAAGTGTAAGCAGGGCCGTGGTCTGGTTGCATTCGACTCGGTGAAGCCGAGTCGATGGCGGTAGTTGGAGTGCTGGGAGTATTCTCCCTTTTCCCCGGTTTAGTGTAAGCAGGGGTCATCATTCCGAATCTAAAAGAAAGCAGTGGTCTACTCACCGCACTTGCCGTGGAACTTGACGGTGATGTGCGTACTAGTGGCGCACGCCTCCCGGTTCAGATGGCACTGGTCGCGGTAGTCCTTGCCGTCGCTGCCGCAGACAGGCCTCGAGGCCACGTGGTCGCCGTAGAGCGGGCACCGTGTCGGACACTCGCAGTGGGGCTCTCGCCCGGTCTCGCCCGAGACGCATCTTCCGCCGAACGGGCAGACCACGTCGCGGCAAGGGTCGCTCAGCTCTGGCGGGAAAACATAACAAGCCGAACTGAGTCCTAGAACCAAGGCCACCAGGACGCAGGCGAACGGCCGTGGATCCATCATGGCCGCATCGTAAGTGTGGTTACACTAGGCCGGCTTTGCGATTTACGGTTTTAATCTCATGTTTTCGTTGGCGGGACTTGAGTTTGTGTGCGTTGAAGCCATTAGGCGGTGCGTAGTTGTCACTGTCGGCGTTTGTTTCGAAATTCAAATTTCAACACACACGTTTTGATAGCAGCACTTTTTTGTATTCTGTTTGACGTTTTGTTTATGTTATCAGTTCACTTTGAAGTGCGGATGAACTCAAACACTGTCGATAAAAAATTTCAAAAATTTACATCTATGACTTGTTTATCACCGCGACTAATTCTCATTCATAGCTTTGACAGCAATTTGCCGGGGTCAAAATGATAAATGTATGCTCGCGGAAAATCGATAACTGCATTTGCAAAGACAATAAAGGATGCAATTCGGAACTGGCGCTTGAACTGGCGCTTGAACTGGGAATGCAAACAATGGATTTTAAATTGATGATCGGTATTTGGTATAGCGTGAATACGAGCGTCGTTGGCTGGTTGACCATAAATACTTTATGCAGTATACGAGCGGTGAGGGCGAACGCTACGACCTATGCATTAGAGAGATGGCACGGATAGAGAGGGAAGATTTTTATGACTATAGGGAAATAGCCAGGATAGAGATATGATGATGACTAGAGATAGCATGAGTGTTAAATTAGTTATCAGCATCTGAAAAATTGGCACGACGAGCGACAAATTGAAACGTAGAAACTTTGTTCACAATTCTTTGGTCTGTACGAAAGAATCATGCGCAAACGGAAGTAAAACGCTTGGTGCTAAGTGCAAAGCCAAATTATCAATTGAAACGAGCTGTTAATCACACCGGGTTCATTATGCAGTTGAGCGTAGAATGAGTATTTTTTCTTGCTTCAAAAAGAAAACCGGCACGGTTTTTCAGACGCGCTGTACTGAAACACAATTAAGTGTTCACAATTATTATCGTTCAAGTAATATTGCTGTTTCTGAGAAAGTTAAAACGACATTTTATAGGGCTATTAAGTTTCAAGCTTTGCATACATTTCCAATCTCAATTATTTCCGAGCATAAAATGCCAAATTATCTCAGTCAAATGAATGTGCTTGGAGCGAGAGACTGTTACATATAATAATTATGTCGAAGGCGTCCAATTTTAAGTAACGGATTTTATCAGGCATTGTTCCTGATCGTGAGTAATTTTGATGTTAAGGCATCCAACCCTCATCACAACTCACCCCCGTTGATAATGAAAACAGCTGCAGTCACTGTAGATCTAGGCACTTATGAAAATGCGGTCGTTCACTTCTATGGGCTAGATCCCACCCCGATGCCAGTATGGATTAGAAAGGAGTCAGTTTCCTTGGCTCAGAATTTCCATTATAGATAGGCTCCAAATTAGAGGTATAAAGATCGGATTACACGAATATCTTCTCATGCAAAATTTGAATTAGATTTTCATCTCGAATCCCGTTATAATCCAATGGAGAATAATAAATCATCAATTACGAGATTAAATGGGATTAATTAAGTGAAAAGTGGAACGAAGATTTATGGAAGTTTAGCTTTTCGGCTTGTTCATCAGCAGAAGGCTGCACGCTTGTAAAACATTTATACCACAAACGTCTGCCGCCATATAAACATGGGAAAACTTCCGAGCGATGTTTTCCTGTGTCGTTTATCGCCGTATATTTTCGCATCAAATCGTTTTTTTCCTACGCATTGAACAAATAAACGTGTTCCTGGTATCAATACGTTGCGCTAGACTTTTCCACATAAAACAAAGTCCATTGTCACGCCTGGGCTGCAATACCGAAACAAGGATGTGTTATATAATGGAGCCTGTTCTGTTAACCGGTTTTAAAATAAAAATTGCAGAGATAGAATTATTCATATTTTCACGTCATAGAAATGTCCAAATATCCGAATAAGTTTTTCAGATCAAGGTGAGAACATCCAAGTCACGTATGCACATAAAGCGAAGTTATGCCCTAAATGAAAATGCAAAAAAATTGTCCAATAGTGAGTTTCTAATTAGTTTTTCGCAATATCAGTTACTTGTTTGCATGTCGCTGTCCGTGAAATATTGATACAATTCCTGGTACATTGAACGACGAGTACTAATCATTGTAGATTATCAAGAGCTGTACTTTCAAAAGTAATTACAATTTACACGTCATATACCGACAATATACCGTGTTAATCGCATTACACGCTGCCATGAGCTAGCACAGAAGCAATTAAGTTGCAGTTTTCAGAGAGCTCTCCTGGACGATGAAAAAATAACAGCCACTTCCAAGCCTTGCAGTATTTAGAAGGCTTATCTGGCCACGTCAGGTGGCTAAAGATAGCACACCTTTTATCACAATGGTGACGTCCCGGTTTCCCGGTAAGTCCAGAACTATTGTTTACGAACTGCTGGCAAAAGTGTTGTTTATTTTGTCCGTCGACTCTTTGTTGTCCCAGGAGAGTTGTCTCAGTAAAGCAACACTTGTTTATCCTTTGTGTATGTTTGCTTGTGTGAGTGTGAAGCTATAGTCCCGGCCACTACCGCCAGCCATTGTCTGCTATGAAATATTAAATAAAGATATGAGGATGCGAGGCGCGCTCGCCGCGCCATCCGACCCAACGAAAAGAAGTTCATATTTCAGTTGGCATTGTTTTTTTTTCTTTTGTTGAAACATGGCCAAGTGAAATACTGTTATTGCAAGGTTTCGTTATCACAATACTAATACTTTATCTTAAACTCGATACGAGTGGATTATGGAATAAGTCAATTTGTTGCTCTATGTATCATGTCTCAGTAATTTACGATTGTCTACACTTCATCGCAATACACTTGACAAAGACTAATAGGTTCATTTCTGTTCTACTATTGGTTTACTGTCCACACGATCATGCTCTTCAAAAAGTCTACTAATAATCGTATACTTGAATAGTTACGTGCTTTAAATGTGTAACATCATTGTAAATGTCACATTTAATGACCATCAGTAACGTACCCAAGGCTATTATTATATCTGCTATGTAAAAGTACACCTTAGAATGTTTTCGATGAGTTATTCAATTTAACACGTTTTTTAAAGCAGCAAGTGATTGAAACGAGTGAGTTAAATGACCTTGTAGACCCGATTTAAAACGAACGCGTGTTTAAAGCTTGAATACAATAAACCTTGTGCAGCTTAACAGGAATTACACTTAAAGCTAGAGTTGCAATTGACACCAAGAAATTAAACTCAAGCGTCGTTGAAGCAACTGTACTGAACAAGAAGTAACAAGTCTGCATTATAAGTGGGCAAGAAAGGATCTCACGTGTGTGGAACTCGTTCAGAAATCAGACTTGTCACTTGAGAGTGTGATTTTATATAACACGCAGCACGCTCGCTCGCTCTTCTAATGGCATCCGTAACCGCGAAAAGGGAAACCCCTTCCTGGATAGAGAGGTGGTTGAGGTTGACAACTTCCTCGCTGTGCTGGCGGCTCGCAGAAAGCGCGGAAAGATTGGAACTCGTGAGAGCAGAAAGCCGCGGGAACGTAAGCTCATTATCCTAACCCTATGCTTTCACAAATTGTCTATTCCAGTGTTCTCCACTGCTGGCAATTTGAATATTGAGTGAGCTTCTCGCATGAGAAAAGAAACGAGAAAATAGAATATCACCGCTGGTTAATTTGATGGAATATTAATACACGCGGTAGGTCTTCACTCTTCAGGGTGCATAAGGGTAAGGTAATAGAATCGAGACGTGGAAGTAATGGTTCGACATGAAAAGCGTGGCCAAATGGATTCTGACGGAGCTGAACGATGTGGTCGCGGGGTCGGCCCCGATAAAAGCGGGTCCAATTTGAGATTGATTGATGCGAAATTGGCTATATAGAATGTTGGATGAAGGCGACTGGATGAAGTTGGCCTTCTCCAAGATTGGATTGTGTGTGTGTCGGTATTAGGCGGCAAGTTTGAAAGCCGAGTTAATTTAACTAAAAGCAAACTCCTATTAAACCTTTGTTTTAGTGGTGTGGGGTAAGGCGATCCTGGCACCTCCACATTTGTGTTCTGTATGAAATCCACACGCCTTTATAGTACGTGACGTGGTCGAATTCAATCATGTTTATGCGTGTGAAATATGTGGTCGGCAATTTGCTAGTCCTGGTTAAGGTCGTTTAAGGCACTGAAGGAGCTTAACATGGGGTTCACTAATTATACTATGTTTAATAATATATTGTGATATTTAGCAGCATTGTTTGAAACCTTTAACAACTAGTTTCATAAAGCAAGCTTTGTCCAAACAAATCACGGTAAATTTTCGAATATCTATGGAAAGCCACAACAGCTTTAGTAAACTGTGAGCTCAGTCCAAATGAAACATTTAATCAGTTTGCTGTGCGTATTAAATTTGCAAACCAACTAATAAACTAATTTCACGGCTCCCACGTAAATGCGAAATGAAAATCGTTTGGATCGTTTTGAACATTACGTTCACACACACGCACACGTTTTTAAGTACCACGTGTGAATATATTACTTTAATTGCGAAGCGCGCGAGCTCGCAAATGTCACCACGGGAACGGGCATTATAACAGCACCGCACGGGTTTTTACAACAATGATTAACAGCCAAAGTTGTGACCGACTATGCATATTTTATCGAAACGCATGGAGAACTTTAGAGTCGGATTTACATGCAGATTTTAAGCTGATGATGTCAGCTTGAGGACTGTAAACTATCAACAACCCATGCAATCAACAAGCGTAAGCTTTATGCTTTTCAGGCCATATAAGTGGACATGCACGTAGGAAGAAAAGAAACAATAAAGTAGCACGTAGAGATTTAAGTGCTCACTAGCATTTGCAATTTCAATATTCTACTAAGCATCTGTCTGCCTAGTACAAAAAAAATGGTTAGAGTCAGAAAATGTTCACTCGTTTCCACATGTTGTGCCTCTTCAGCGAAGATATAGGTCATATTTGTGTCTAAAACCACACACAACAAAAAAAACGCTGCCAAAGAGTCGAGATCGGCTTACTACAATAGAACTCGCGCAGAAGATCATCTTTGTAAGTTTTTTGTTTAAATTTATTTGAGTCCAAGAGAATTCTTTTCTGAACATATAAAAAAGTTATGATGGGAGGTATATGCGAAGGAAGCTGGAAACGTCTTGTATATGCAAATTGAAGGAGTTATTTTCCGGCTTCAAAGGAAATTCTACTCGTTGTGTGAGAGTCATCTCTATCGAGGTGCGTTTAGGAGTGGAAAGTCACTCGGGAAATACTGACCGTTCGTCTTGAGATACGAGAAAAGTTCTGACAGTATACATAATTATGTCTTGTGCTTCCATGAACCTCTTGGCTACTCAAAGTATTATGCATGTTTTAAGCCGGAGATGTGGTATCTACATACATTTTTATCTTGATCATTGTTGTGATATAATATTAGTATCGTACCTAGGTTCCTCTGATTAGCTAGTACGTCTTGTCTTATTTGCATTATCTAGATAAAAAAAATTTAAGCTTTATCTGTTCTAGATAAAAAAATAGGAAAAAAAAGTTATTTGTCACACATCTATAGACAGTTTAAGTAAATTAAATACAGAGTATGTGAAAACTGACCTTTAACCTGTATTTCAGTCACATTTGGTACCAGCCAAGAATTCGTGGGCACCTTGGGCTTTGATTGGTCGAAAGGCTGAGTTGGAACGTGTCCATTCAATCCAAGGCCACCAAAGATCACTATTCGAGTCAATCAGTTGGACCAAACTGCTAAGCAAGCTTTTCCCATGGAATTGGTTAACAAGCAAAAAAATTAACTAGACTCAATGAGCGCCTTTTTGCTGATTCTAGACACGGATTTTAACAATTTATTGTTCCTTTAAATTAACAGGCTAGATTAGGATAAAACTGCAAAGTAATTGATTCAGACGGAATTTGGGTTTGGGTTTGGCTGGGTTTGGCTGCAACGAGATCCCAGCTGGGCCACATGTACTTTGGTACGGGAAGAAACAAAATAGGACACTGCATCAAATTAAATGAGAAACTCATATTTTGATTCGATTTTGAGAAAAATAGCAGTTTTCAAAAAACTGATTAAAAATGAGTTAGAGTACTAATCAATCCACTGTGACTCCCAGTTACAGATAGCATTAATGCTGTAGTAAGTTTCAGTATTCAAACCCAGTTTAAAATCAATCTTTTTAAGCCAGTGCTTAGATTAGGAGAAATACATGCGAGTCTAAAGAAATGTATAAAAAAGCAGTTATTTCCCGGAGACCCAGTTCCTATTTTATTTTTTTAAATTGCTAGCTGTGATCGTAGCCGCATTATTACGGTAACGCCACAAACAGACGGGAGTTCCGCTGGTACAATTTCGTTCATCTAGCATAGCTGGACCGCACGATCGTAAGTCGACTGTACCACAATCCACCGGTTATGCGCGGTCGTCTCTCGCGACCACCTCATTTCCATCCCAACCCTCCCCAAAGACAACACGCGACAGTAACTTATACTCGCTTGTGTGGTCATCCCAAAGGTAAAAAAACAAACTTTCGAAAGCAGTTAACAACCACAGCATTTGAAAACAGCCATGAACCCATGACATTCGCATTGTGGTTCTCGTGAACGACAATCCGAAGTTGCAAAAGACTGAAATCACAAGTCTATTGATATATGCACTCTATGCAGGTACCAAATTCGTCTTTCAACCCTTGTTTACAATTACGCACTGTTTGACTTGAGTCTTTAATTTAATCAGACTTACTAAAACAACCCTTCAACAAAAATCAAGCGGTATAGTCCCTGTATAGCTCGGTATCTCTCATTACCATACGTAACTCGATCAGTAAGACCCTTCTAGTTGGCTGTATAAGTAATGCACACTATCAAAGAGCCTATTAAAACGAACAACGGTACTGCACATGTATGCAGTCGACATTACTCGCCCATCCGAGATAACTGCAAGTGGAAACCATTGCAAGTGCAAGCAGCACTCGTTACGGCAGGTTAAGCAAACACGTGCCCGCTTTATTTTAACGGGCACTCGCCGTAATTGACTGGCTTCATAATAAATTCCATTTACCAAGCGTGAGTAGTAGGTACCGCGTCGGTTCTGTAGTCATGAGCATGGGCTTGTTTACCAAGACAAACTGTATGGAAGTGTCGTTGCTTTGTAATAAGGTGACGTGTGAGTGGCTACATTAAAATTAGATGCGAGGTCATAATGGGTGGAAGCGGAAGGGTATAAAGCAAATACGGGCTAGATTTTCGTGTGTAATTGATTGAAGCAAGTCGATTTGGGAGGTATGGGAAGCAACAGTTTTCCATGGGGGTGATAACTGAGGCACGGGACCGAATATCAGCATCGACTTTAACGACCTGTGAGGGAGTATGGCTGAAAAGTTTTCTGTAGGTTTCCCGGTGTCTCTCGGAGTGAAATATTCGTGCTACCCAATAGGAAATTTTGCGATTCGTCTTCTTCAAGGCAAGGATTCAGTTTTAATTTGACTAATGGTTCTATCGAAATTATTTCGGTCTTAGTCAATCGATACGGTTCATCTGTTCGATAACAACAGAGCGACGTCTTTATGTAAGTAAACAAAAGGACATGTCAGTACTCGGCATAGCCATTACTTATTGGTAAAGACGAGCAACGGCATAGCCGCTCTCATTCAGGAAAATATACTTTTCGCATTTTGGAATCAATTGTTACGACAAGGTTTGATGGCGGCGTATGTCGGAACAAAATAACGGGAAATGGACTAACATTACGATACAGATTTTAGCAGTGGATACATGTTACGTTGCATCCCTGGCTTTAAGCGAGAAGTTTTCATTCGTTGGGCCTGCAAATAAAGGTCTACTAATTTAAACACCACAAAATGTCGTTCGATTGCCCTATTGTGGCAGCTTGTTGTAGTCTGTGGCCACAGCAAGCTACACACCCTTGCTAAACTAGTGGTTCCCAAGTTGAAAATCAATTAGTGGTACGGAGGTCGACGCAATTGTTCCGAAGTAGTTTGGCGATGGTAATAAGTTACCAACCCAAACGGAAACTACAAGCAAAAAGATCAATAAAATAAAATTTACACGTAATTGGTAAGTAGGCTATATACAATGAAGTATCTCACAAGCTACTGGGTAAAAATTAACATGATTATCATGTCAAAGTGGTCAGCATTCTCAGATACTTTATGAACCATGAGCTGCAAAACCGGCGCCGTAAGTGAAACCTCTTGAGCTTGAATCTTGATTAAAGCATGCTCTATTTCAATGGAAGACGGCACCCTTTAAGAAGGTAATATGGCCTCTACTTCAAAGCTATGACTGAGAACAAGTGAGTGCAAGTCATCAAACAGATCGTCACGTGCCGTAATCACCGCCACCAAACTAACTTCACCGCCACCTGGATCCAACTCGATCCGTCGAACGCAGTGGTGCAGAGTCGAATTGGGCGGCTGTGCACCCAGACCGGAAGCGATACCGGAAGCGAGACCGGAGCGTCGTGACGCTCGACGCGCGAGAGCGTAACGCGTGACGCGATAGACGACGCGACGCGACGGTAAGATGAGCGTCGTGCAGCGCGCGAACCTCGACTGCCGCGTGGCGTCGAGCGTCCAGAGGCGTCGCAACGCCGGGCGTCGGGCATGCGCGTAATCGAGATGGCCCTACGGCTGGACACATTGGTGGCCGTGTATCGCCACGCGTTTAACGACCGTGCGTGGTTTCGGCACTTGGGCACCTTTTGCGTATCACGGCTGTTTCGTGTTAGTATGTTGCAAGACTGTGCAAGAAACAAATCGCAGAACCTGATTGGTTGTTGTCATGAGGATGACTTTTTACGAATCGTTTACTTCTGAACCATGGCTATTCAAAAGTTGAACGTTAGTGTACAGAATTAGAATCCAGATATTGACTATCTCATGTGCGAACTTATCCCGATCTGAAGCCGATTCGCCGATAGGTTCGTTATTTTGGAAAAATCTACATTTATTGTGAAACGAGAGGCTAGTCCAACATACATGCGGGAATCATGTGTTAATGCCGGAAGTACATTCTTTATAGATTAACTATTGGGGTTTAACCATGTACTCGAGCTATCGCCCTGTGGCATTCCTCAAATAGCGTCGGTAAATGATGAGAGGACGATGAGGGTGATGATGAGCCAAACAAAGAAGAGTGGAAACTCAGTGCCGGCACGGAGCCTACTCGTGTAGAAAAGCACCAAAAGGGGCCACCACTTAACGTCACTTCCAAAGGATGGTACATATCAAACAGCAGGATTCCTCCACTTATCTATTTCGTTGAGAGGTTGATATCAAGGGGAGTGAAGCTGCTGTACTAGCTTTAAAACCTCTAGCCTCTCTCCCGAACATAAATGGATCTTGGTATGCCCGTTTAGCCTTTGGTCCACCGTAATATTGCTAAAATTCGGTGATCTCACGAGAACTAGTGTATCCAACACGCTCAGCCGTTCGGTGAGTAAATTCTTGTCATCATGGAAACAACAATAACATGCAGAGAATTAACATTTTTCCCACAGGTTTTCACACCCAAGATGTAGGTTTGTTGTTGGTTTAGTCATGTGATCTAACTAAAATGACATCTGACATCCAATTTGGACTAGCTAGAGACGAAGACCATGTTCTTGTTTAAATGGGCTTTATCTTTGATTGGTCCAATTTGGAAGTCAGTAACATAATTTTAGTGGCATTGCTGATAGTAAACATCGCCTACTAGTGCTAGAAAACGGGCTGATTGTAGAAGATGTTAAATTGCAACCAGAAACCTCGAGTTTCACATTTCTGAGTGCCGAATTGAGGTTTTGGGAACTTTATCCAGGGATTCGAAGCCAGGACTCTCGATGCAGGATGCGAAGTTAGGAGTGCGGGGGTTGCGTGAGATCTGACAGCTGGGTTCTGGTGCTGCTACGGAATACGTGGAGGTAAATGCCGAGACAATTAGAGGGTGTGTAGATGTAATTCTAGTAGTCTGCACGTTTCGGGGATGGGATTCTGAGAACCGACTAATGGATGTGAAAGTCGCTGTATGATGTACAGGTTAATGCTGTGCTGGGGCGTTTAGAAAGTTGGTAACATAAAGTACTGTGCACGTGCATTTTCGTTAGAGGGAAACTAAAGGCGCTTGGACTATGATTTGACCGTAGAAAAATAACCAAGTGGTAAGTAACAAAGAAGTTTTAGCAATTTTACGAAGCATCCATTACACAATCAGTTTTCTAAAAACTACTATCCCAACTAGTGCCATGTTTAGTTAAAAAAAAAACAAGTTGAAATTAAAAAAAAAAAACTGTTAATAACTGGTGAAAACTTAACTGATACTAAATTGCCAACGGAGACTTAGGAGATATGAGTCTCAAAAATGTAATAATTTGAAAAATTGTTTAACGAAAAAGTTAATAGGTTGGGTATAAATTTTCAGAACTTAACTATTTCAGCAGTCCTGAAGGTATTATTACCAATTTTTACTCATTGGACGACTAGTGATCAAGGAATTCCAGAGTCAATCAACGTTGGGGGACAATGCTTTTCTTATGGCGTTAA
>QKMV01000161.1:4668-18908 GCA_003287335.1 Lednia tumana
GTCATTGTTCAAATAAGAATGCCATGAATAGAATCTCATTCACACATCTGATTAGATTTCCTTTCACAAAATGACAAAACGAAATATCAGAAACTATTATAACGTATCATCAAATTGGTCACGTATTCTCTATTGAATTGCGAGTGGAGACACATTTTCCCTATCGCTATGTGTGTGAGTATGTCTGTCACAACTCCAAGGTAGTCGGACCATGTGGAGTGTATGCAAGTGTATGCTGTTGGTAGGTAACTTTCTTGAGTGGAATTGATGGATATAAATTATGTAAGCCGTGTATATCTTGCCGAGAGAAAGGTGCAGATTAGTAGAAATACGACAATAATTGCGTGAAGAGAACGTTTATAGTGGAATAATTGACCAATCACAAAGTTGGTGAAAGTAATTCAGCCAATAAGAAGCTTCGTTACGCATGGTCTCATTATAAAAGAAGTATTACACTGGCCAATGAGAGCTGAGTTTCATTGTTGACCAATTTATTCGCTGGATTTTTGTTAGAACATCGGTTTTTCATAGGTCCGCCGAGAGTGGAATTCCAATAAGTGCGATAAATTAAAGTCAATACTTTGTGACAACGGTGTGTTAGTACATGACAAGGAAAAATTCAGTTTCAAATGCCAAATTATGTTTTAACATTTATTTGTTCAATATAGAGATATTGCAATGTAGGATTAACTCATAATGAATATGGGAAACGTAACTCGATCCAAATTGTCATCTTCCCATTAGTATATTCATATTTGAGGAAGGTATTGATATGTATTTATATTCATGTATGACAAACTTATTAAATACATTTTCAATCTCATTAATATTGCAAATTAGTAACAAAATAATCACTCTCAGTCTTAACACTATTAATGCATTTTCATCAAACAAACAAAATATTATCTTACAAATAAATAGGTATCCACTTTTGTTCCCTAGTCGAGTAACGATTATCGATTATCGATTAAATCGATTCGATAATGTGATTTGATTTCATGGTCCACGACCTTGAACTAATAGGCCTACACAGTTCACCGTTAAGCGGAGGCGGTGCTGCCACAGATAATGTGACGTCACAAGCTCATCAAGGTTGCTCTGTCGGAGATCAAACCCATAAAAAGTCATTTTACGATTTGAATAATATCTCAACGACACCTACGGATGTTCTTAACTAGCTAACACCCTTTCGTATTTCACATTTCCTGCCCGATTCAAAGAAAAACATCCACTCACGCACAAGCGACTCATATTATAGATATACCCGTTCTGATCAGCCACCATGAATAATTGCCCTCGCCTCTCACACGATGTCTAATTTCACAAGGTAAGTAGCTGAAATGTCGAAACTCACTTGGTAGAAATATAATAAATATTCATGTAACGCGAGCGTATAGTGCATTTAGACGGTGTGGTCTTTCAACGAGTGTCACACATTCGTCTGCACGACAATTTAATGAAACTCGTCCTTCCACCGTTCGGCGCCCACCTCCAGCCCTCAATTGTCTTTGGAGATGGCACGCAACGCGAAAGGGTACGCCCGTCGGGGGTCAAGGGGCGAGGATGATGTTCTCTCCGAAGTCCGTCGTCAAACAGGGATCGCAGGTCAACGTGTGGTCATTGAAGTCCGGTGGCGTGAGCGACCCGTGAAAGTCGGTCGTCAGTGAGGAATGGCAAGGCGAATTCAGATGCTCGTGGAAGTCAGCCGACAGTGAATGATCGTGGTCGTCGAAATCAGGAGGCGTTAAGGAGTAATCATTAAAACTAGGTGACAAGGAGTGATCGTTTAGGATAGTGTGATCGGTAAAGTCGGTGAGAGACTGGTCGTGGAAGTCGCTGGGAGGCGTTAGACAGGCTTCACTCAAGTCGGAGTGGAACTGAAGCGATTCGCCGTCCGATTCCAAAAGGAGATAGTCCAGATCGGGTAGCTCGGGAATGCCCGGCTCTTTCAGTGCCGCCGATAGCGCCGCGATGTACTTCATCGCCAGACGGAGGGTGGTGATTTTGGTCAGCTTTTCGCTCGCGGCGCTCGTGCACGCGGGCGCCGGAACCGGGATGTGGGGCACGTGACGTCGGAGCGTCTCGAACGCGGTGTTGATCTCCCGCATCCGGTCTCGTTCGCGGGCGTTCGCGGTTTTCCGGCGGTATTTCGAGAGCGGCGCCGGCTTCGATTTCTCACGCGCCGCGCTGCCCCGTTTCGTCACCTTTGCGATTGTCGTCTGCTGTTTTTTCTGTTCGGTTTCGATGCGTTTTTGAATCGACCGCGGACGTAGCGAATATTTCTCTTCGGTTTTCGGGAGACTTGGCTCGATGACAGTCTCGGCTGCGTTGTTGTTCAAGTCACTGACGTCTTGCTTCTGGAAGCGGACGCTTTTGCCGGGATTGCCCATCGTTTTCATGCCAACGGTCAGCGAGCTCATTATTAGTGGGGTGCTGGGTTCGGTGCCCGGCGTTGGTAGCACATCAATGTCGGATATTATCGTGTTGTCGGAATTGACGCACATAACACGATTTGTATGACGCTGCACTGGGGTAAAATGTCGTTGGATGAATCGACTTTGAAAAGTGCACTGATTTGAAAAAAAAATCGCACCTAGCAACAAATCAACGTGTAGTTTTCGAATTGTAAAAAACGTTTCGCCATTTGCCGACGTAACAGCTTGTGATATTTATTATTATAAGAGTAAGTCTAAGTTTGTTTGTATCGTGTTTCTTGTGTAATATAATCCGGTAAATGTCAATTACATTGAAGCTTCAACCTCTTAACATGTCTACAGGACGCGAGTCAATTTAAAACAAATTTACATACACTATATAACATCGATTTATAAAAACAGAAAATCCCTGACAAAAGCATCGGGTTTGAATCTTCGTCGAGTCATTTCAACACCATGGCTGTCAGCGGTTGATGGAACGTTTATAATAAAGCTTCGAGTTGTTAGTATCCGTTTACCTCGGAGTGTGATCGACAGTGCAAATGTTGCTCCTGGTCAGTATTGGCTGATACGGGATGTCGGCGAAACAGAAGAAAACCGCGTACTACCAGACTATTCACGAACCTACCGATTCGTAATAAAGCAAGTAGCTTTGTTTTTTTGCTCTCTCGTGTGCAAAATTTTTTACTCGTAATGCTTTTCCACGGCTACCGTTCTAGATCAAAGGCCGATAAATATGTATAATGCAAAATAAACAACCTCTCGATAGGGTTTTTGTTATATCGAATTGATTTTATAACAACTTTCACTTTTACACGCTGCGAAATTAATTTATTGCATGTAGCTGACAGAGTCATTCATAAACTCTAGTGATATATTTATATAGACACATAATAAAGCAATCAAAATTCATAGCAGACGCCCCAAATAAAAATTAATCCGACGCGTTATGATCAAAATTTAACAATCAGGACTCGATTTTATTTGACAAACTTGCCTACGCATTATTCAAATATCGAATTTGAATTTATTAAAAGTAAATCCTTGCGTGAATCGGCTAAAAATCGAATAAATCGCTCCGATTTATCGACGGGCCGTGTTTTCTACCTGCCCTGCCGGCGCGAGACTTCAATAAAGCGACGTATCCGACTGCTCGCTCGTTCACGCATTCAAGTCACCTGCGAGCTTGCTTCAAACCACCACTTAACGTTTACAGAGACGCTAACAAATTGTTCGCAGACAAAAAATAACTCTCAAACATTTATTTAAGAACCATAAAAAAAGAACATTTCTCCGTTGGTTTGTCGCCTGGTTACGACTCGCAATGTCGAGGTTGTGACAACGGGGGCTCGAACTGAGGTCAGAAAGTGTTGCACGCCCACGCGATCTTGTGTCTGACGTGAGTTCGTTAAGCGTTCATTGATATCGGCCTGCCGTGATGTAGTGTTCGATTGGGAGCAAAGCCTGTAGCTCCCAGAACTCAACTAATGATTGATTGTTGGCTCGAGTCAAACCTTTGAGTCGGCCTTAGCTTTCGGGCGCTCGTCGTCAGTCACGTTAATTCCGTCGGGCGGGGGCCAAATTTGAGTGAACAAAAAACGGTGAATCGATATTACGTGTGTGTGATTAAAAGTGTGTCTCTCGCATTCGGTCAAGTGGACCAATTACGTTGTGTTTATCATGGGTGTGTTGCTCGCGAGTAATGTGGCGGATGGCTGCTTTTTTTTCTTGCGGTGTTTCAACGATCGGTTTCACATATTAGCTACGATTTATGTTAATTTTCTGATATGTCGAGACGAATATCGATGGTCGCTGTTTTTTTGTTTCACTGCGCCGGATTAAATGTATCGGATTCGTGGACGGATAACTATTTCGAATTGCTGCTTGCCCGCTGCCGAGACCAGTTTTCGTTTAGGGTTTTTCACTGATTAAAGAAACGGGCTTTTTGATATTCGTTATACAAACGAGGAGGCGAAAGTTTCGCGATCGATTTTGCCCTTCACACAAGTCTTGCCTTTTCGTGTCTTGTCTTTTTCTTATAGCGGCTTAATCCAAAGACGTCGCGTATTTTATATAAATTAAATATCAGGACCACTTTTTTCAATTTCTTCTTCGGGAATGTTTCTTGGCTAGAAACTGTTTTATACCCTTCGATGTTATCGAGAGAGTTAATAGAAGACCCCGAATATCTCTTGTATTTTCAAATTAGATTATAACCACGGAAGCTGTCACTCAATGCTGCATCGGACCACTTCACAAACTGAAAGGTTTTCCAGTTCTTTAATGTTCACCCGCGACTAATTGCTTTCCATTAATCAGTTCAATAGTTCGCCTAACCAAACAAGTAGGATTACACGCACTCGGAAAAACAATTATCCAAATTAAAATCAGCGGAAAAAAAATCACAAATTCAACTTCATAACAAAAAACTGTTCCGTCGAAAATAAATACTTTCCCAAGCGTAAAAAATCGATTACAAAAAAAAACAAGTCGACAAAAATCAAAACTCAATCATCGTCCCACCGGAGGTGCCGAGATATAGCTCGTTGCAGCCAGTACGAGCAGCCAAGACCGACTGAGGACCGCAGAGATTCTTCTCCACCAAGAGTTCGACATCTACTAGTTTGCCGGTCGAGCCAGCCAGCCATCTAGCTTCGTTCGGCCTGCGAACGCGAACCGCCGCCTCCTCAAGTTCTCAACCTACACTCCAGTCGGCTTCACTTGCACGAGCCATGGGTAATCTCTTGTACTTCCAACACGCGCCCAGCATCCGTCGCAGACTCGCGATCTCCGGCTGCTTTGGCCGTCCAGGTCCAGCACGACGCATAGCGCCACCATCCACGGAGCAGTGCACAGGCTGGCGAGGTTCGACACTCATCTGGTACCGAGAACCGAGAGGAGTCTCGGCGATGGCTCATTGCAGAAGATGCGTGCCGCTGAGAAGGATGTTGTCAGCGTCCTTACTCCTGCAGCGGAACCACTCACTCTGGAAGGATGACGTGTTGAGAGGCGATTTGATTTGTTGCAGATGTTTCTAGGAAATAGAGAGGCTAGTTTCTCGAGAGGAGCAGCTCGAAATTGTTAGTATTGTTAATGTGTATAGAGTAAGTTTGCATTTCTGAATCTTTCTCGTTGGAATTGTATCTTGTTTTTTGTGTTGGAGATGCATGATTTTCTATCGTGGCGCTTTTCCTGAGACCTGGCGCCTCCACTACTCCTGCTTTAGTTATTGTGATCCACGGGGAATTGCGGCGTAAGGAAAAATGTCAAGAATGCAAAACATGGGTTTCGAAAGGAAAAGGTGCTAAAGTCATGGATGAGAGTCCATTCAAATTCAAGATAAAGTGTAAGTTATTCAAAGAAATGCCAACTATTTCCGGAGCGTCTCGTTTGATATTCGTCTTAAGAATCAAACCCCTTAGGGGCCTGACCCGCCTAGACCACCTCAAGAAGCTAAATCACCGCGCCACTCGTTGTACAATAAAACAGATTTGTTTCCTATTGGTCCGAATTTATTAATTCCTTTTTCGGCTCTTGTTTGCTTGTGACGTCCCTTGTTATCAAAATGCATGAGGATTTTGCATGTATAAACTTTTTTTGAAAATATTTCATTTACGAACACCTTCTTTTTCAAAGGTTTATCTTCGCTTTTTACTTTGGAGTAACACAACTAGATTATTGGGAAGGGTTGCAAAGCGAAGTGAGAGAAATGTGCACGCAAACCGTAATACGAACCCAGGACCTCACATTTTTCTCCTAAATAAATTTATCTAATTTTTTTGGTAAGTTTTACTTGGTTAGCAAGATATATTTGCTTGCGAATCCCTTACAAAAAAAAAATGATATATCATGATATATTATGATAAATCTGTATTTTTTCATGATATTTCCTAACATATCATGATAAACTATGATAATACTATAGAATACTATAGTTTATTATAAAATGCTATAATATATCATAGTAATTTTAAAACCCAAGTCTACATTTTCTTAACACTAATTTAACAAAATGTTTCCTTTCAATTTCCTACTTTCTTAACATGTCAATTTTTTCTGGTAGATTACATGACACAACACGTAATTAATGTATATTTACATGGATACGGATATGGATACGGTAAAAGCATTGATAGCATGCATTTCTGTTGAACTCTCCGGCGACGCAGCGTAGTAACACAGTGTGCTAAATCTGGTATTTCAAGTCGCTGTGGCTGCTTTTGCTTTTGCCCCCGAACAGAATGTCGCGCCACGAATAAATCAACTCGTCGGCAGACCGCAAGTCGGTGACGGCAACAATTCGGTGGCGAGTGCGTCGTCACGGAAACAAAGGGAAATGAAAATTGAATTATTGTGCACGAGCTAACTCGAAGAATTAGCTGCGATGCGCTAATTCTTCGAACATACGACACGTGTTGTGGGGGGCCCTCGCCTTGTAGGGAACGGCACTGCAGCGTACTACGCAAAAATGGTTTAGGGAACTGTTGAAGAGAGATTAAATATATTCGCACTTCGGAAAAGAGGTGTAAAAGTTGAGGCGCTTTGATCATTGGAGCTGAATTGAGTTAAATAAACCAAGCAGCAAGTAAACTTTTATATACATCATTTACCTTTTAATTTTAACCATTTCTGAAACAAAATATAGTGTTAGTTTGCGGAAAATCGCTCTAAGAAGGAGGTTCTTCTCCTAATGAGTGATTTTTCCCCTGGGTCCAAACTCCATAGTTAATACTCCAAAAGCCAGAACCAGGATACTTTTGAGGGATTTGTAACTTTATTATGGTTTAAGGTGCACCTATGTGCTACGTTATAAAGGTTTTGCTCATCCTCTTACAGAAAACCAACTATAACACTTCACTGATGAAAGTTTAAAGCATTAAAAGCAAAAAAAATTACCTCAAAGTTGCAATACTCTCCAAAAACAAACGTGACGGTGTTCAAGTTACATGCAAATCTGAAACGTATACCCAACAACCAAACTAAAAGAAATTCGTCTGATATTTAATGGTGTACATTTTAATTAGCCGAACCGCGCTGACTTTGACTGACGTGGCTTCCAAAACATCATTCTACGCAACTGTCAAAACCAAACGTCGTCGCCACCAAAAACAAATTGCCAGCAAAAAACCACGAGCAAGTTTCCGACGTGAGGTGACGAAATTATTATCGACCGATTGATGTTGCAGATATCACTGCAAGTCGTTTTCACGCACGAAAGATTTGCCACCTGAGTCTTAGGTGTCGTATCACATGATACCACCTTTACCGAATGTCAACATTGCATCCCACACATTAAAGCGGTTGACGCTGAGTGGCGACGCTCCTTCAATCAAACGTGGGTGAAGCAGATTACGATCTCGGATCTAGCTCGTTGTCAACAAAACATATTCCTACATTTTCAAGCAATGTTTCGACTTTCGTGTGAAATGAAGCTAGCACGATAGCATAAAATACAACGCAATGATAAATCTTGTGATGTGTTTATGTGTTCCCACCTTTGAAAGGGCACCCACACGTTGCATGTAAGTTTCCTTGGTTTAGGGAGACTAATATGTTTTAAATTACAATCTATCAGCGTTATCGTGGGCGCTTCTGGATACAAAATTCGGTGTGGTGATAAATTGGAAAAAGTAGGTGCTGCTACTTGTACTTGTCAAGCATTGGACACGCTTGTAGGCTTTGTCCTATCATCAATTTCATAACAGTACAATTGTCGTTTTTAACCTCATTATAACTCGATTTTGTGAAATAGTTCGGTATCAATACATATCGTCAATCTCTGTAAACAATGAGAGAAACACTCATTTTCAGCAAAAGCGTGATGCGATGAAATAAAACCTCTGCATTTTAGTTCCCCTTAGAGCTAGTAACTATAACAGATGTCAATTTTTGAAGCGCGATTGAGATTTTCTCAAGATGAATGAAGCGTAGTTCCATTAGTGGGTAAATCTTTAGGTCCGTGGTTCAGGTTTCAGCCGCAGGTTTGTTCCGACTTCAAATGAAACTAGAACGCAACCGTCCCAACAACCCAAATTTCCACCGTTACATGTGCCTTTTTTTCCATCCGAACGAACGGAAAAATAAACGCGGGAAAATACAGTTCAGAATTGTGTCTGTTTTTTTTTTCAATTCAAACATTCAAATTTTTAGTGCGCTTCCTACCCCGTACTGTCGTGGAGAATTCAACGCTGGACTGCAGTTTGTGTCTAGAGTAGAAAACACACATCCTGAAACGCGATAAGCTTTTCTCGTAATGTCAGTTTACGTTATGTTAATTCTCTTTTGTTAAATCGTCTTATAGAGCAGCACGCACGGTTCGGTTTCGCTCCTAGCTTCCAAGGTGTCACAAGGGAACAGTTTCAGATCATGCGGAATGCGGTCGACACGGCACGCCGCGCGGCTTCTGCCAAGATTGACAAGAAGAAAACCATTCATATTTTAAATTGCCTTTCAATTATGTGCCTTACTTTTTGCTATTTTTCGATGTCTTTTTAATTGTTTTCAGGGCACGACTCTTGAAATGCGCCTAGGCTGTACGATTTCGTAATTTTATACCACCTTTCTTGAGCAATAAAAAAAAACTTTTGAATGACTTCGAATTGAAGATAATAAATAGCTCTACAATGATACGAATGACACGATGCAATCTGATTTCAATTTTTGTACGTTTGCCATCACACTCATTTCTGTAATCAGATAAAATAAGCTTTCATCTGATCTTAAATGACCCAGATTGCAAATAAAATAACCATCGAAATTAAAATTCAATATTAATCAACGTCACTCAGTACATAACGATTATTTTTCGATAAAAGTGTGCGTTTCCCCTTCTCTCGAGCCATTAGCAAAGTAATAATTCATAAAACCACGCTCTTTTGCTGGTTTCAGAAGCAACCACGGCACGCATGCGTGCTAGCTCCTGTGATTGGAGGGCCTACTTTCTCGCCACCTTTCTCCCATAGATCACTACGTTTCCCTCTAGGCCCCTTTCCCCCCTAGCCCCCCTAGCACCCATGCGGCCACCCACCCCCACCCGCTGCTACCGTTTCACGCCTACCTAATCACTGTTCAAGGCGACGCCCACAATCAGTTATCCGACCGATGAGAATGGAGCTAGCCTAGACATTACACTGCGCTACCAGATTGAACGGCCCGAAAAAGTTTCTCCATGCAGCTAGGTGCATAGTAACAGGTCTAAGGTTCGATCCGCGGCCGAGAGAGAAATTCTAGTAATTACATGTTGCTGGCGCCGGCTATGTTTGTGATGGACGAGTCATCAAGAGGTCCGGCTTCGGATCCCGAGAAAATGATTCCTTGTCAAGATTTAGAAATTACAATATGTCGTTGCGCGGAGAATGGAAATAGGAACGAGAAACGTGCTATACGTTACAAGCACTTTGTGAAAATCTAGCAGATTATAATAATCATACGTGGTTTTATTATACAGCTCCAAATCTTCTCGTGAATCGACGGTATTTACCTATCACATCTCCAATCGTTCCGGCCTATCAATCAATAAATCAACCATTCGACATAATATTTAAATATCACATCACCGAACAGTAATAAATATAGCCATCATTTTTCAGCTTTCCATCTAGCTTTCATGCAATCGTGATATCCAAGATTGATCATCAACAAAATCCATCTCGTCCTCCGAGATGTCGTATTATACCGTATAAGCTCACGAGATGCTCATAATGTACCTGCTGGCATGCTTGCAAGACTGGCGCCAAACACATTGCCGCCTGTATGATATTAATTTGAAAGTAAACAAGAGACATGAAGTTGGCGCACCTCTGCGTCAGTCTGCCGCATTGTAATATGTGTGTTTGCATGACGTCATTGCAAAATCAAACAGCAGCACCCACTAGCGAAGTATAGTAGCGCCACGCCACGCCATGCCATGCCATGCCGTCGCATAAGAAGACGATGAATCGGTGAAGTGCGCTTTGCCCGGATATCTAGACAGTAGCAAACAGAAGTGATTCATGAAAAATGTTCAGTGCTAAATAAAACGTATACTTTGTAAGTTATTATAAGTTGGAAATATCTTTTTTTGTATGTGTTTTTGTTTATGTTGCACATGTAATAAAATTATCATAATTAAATGGAGTCTGTTATGGACGTCCGTATGGCGTCGCTTGAAGTGTTTCAATTAAATATAATTTAATAATATGACTCTTGGCTTTTTATGGCAGGTATAGGCCATCGCGTAGGAGGCTAGATTAGGCTGTTTCATGAGTAAAAGATGTAGAGAAGCTTGCCTCAAGAGGTTTTATAGATTCATAAATTCGTCTCACTAGATTTTTTTTTTGTTGTAGTTGCGACTTGCGTGTGTCTCTCGATTAAGAAGAACGCGATAATAATGTCCGGATCGAAATTGTTACTTCTTGGGCAAGCTGCCCTTGGTAAATTGTTTCCAAATCAAGTAGGAATACGATATCACGTTCGTTACTTTGATGTTCGTATCAGTCATCTAAATCAGCCAGCTTACATCAGGGGGATGTTAAAAAGTACTTTAAAACTTTCGACCTTTGTTGAAATCTTCAAAGGCAGTGAAGTTATGAAACACAAATTATCATTCGTTTGTCTGCGTTGAATATTACTCTAAGCTATTCGAGTGTGGTATGATGTTACCTATTAAAATACGTCAATAAAATATAATCGTAAATGTCAATTAAATATGACATTTTGGTATGTTTCGCAAAGATGCGTCGAGCGCTTTTGAAAGCATATAATTCGCTGCACTATTGATGGCATCACAGATCATGTTGTAAGTGGACGTCAGACACGCTACATTGCAAACCAACATTATATGCGACAACAATCGATGGGTAGATAAACAGGAATTGGAAAAATCTTAATAGAATATCAGTGTCAGAAAGACGTTTCTCGTGTGACTGTGAAAAACATATACTTGCTCTGCTGCCACGACGGCAATAAAGTGCGATTCCCATAAACCCGACTCCTCGAGGCGCCCTGCCCCCCAGCGAACCTTGCAAAGAATGGAGGCGTTCCTAAAGCGTCCCTCACTGCCTAATTCCACACTACCTATGTTACCTGTGCCAATTTGCCCCTGTACTGCCCACGAGGGTAAACTCCATTGTCCTTAACTATCTATTCCCGTATGCCAACATATTTTGCAGCTAGTCAGCAGTTACGGTACTAGTAGAGGCTCACATTCTGGCGACTTGGTTGTTTTAAGGTTCTCGGTTCGTATCCGTAAAATACCTCGTTGGCAGAAAGGGAATAGGCAGTAAGGGATAATTTATTAGGGTTGGCCTCTTGTAAGTGGAACGGGGTAGAGGATATGATCACAGGTACGTATGCGTCGGCAGTGTGTGAATAGGTAGAGCGACGGAGCTGCACCAGTTACATCGCCTTGAGCCTTCCAACAATTGTTCTCGTTATGTCCATTCTATCCCACATTAGCTTACCAGCAGTGATTGAGTGGTGTTCAGCGACGCACTGTTTTGAGTTTTGACAACTGGCTCTGGGTCGCATGGCGTCGTTTGGCGTCGGTGAATGATAAGAGCTCTGAGAATGATATTGAACACTGGCGTAGCACTAGCAAAAATGCACCATCAAGGGTCAAACATAGTGTAGTCCTATGTCTTTGAATTTGAAGGATCCGGTTGTATTTCAGGATCGAGTCTTGGAGGAACCAAACGTGACGATGGAAACGCAGTGCTCCCGTGAAGGACCTTCTTGACCATCAGGACCATCAGAACATGAAGTCCTCGAGTGTTTGCTCCAAGGAAGCGCTCGGGCATTCGACGTCTCCATGATGGCACGGCAGCTAAACCAAAACTTCGCAAAATGTGAGTCGTACGTTCATTATTTCTTACCGTTTCGCATATTTTGTCCCATAACATCACGCAATTCAACAATGTTCGTATTGAGACACCCAGGGACCCTGCGCTAAAGCTATTTCGGCTTCACCGCAGAAGTTTGGCTTTGCCACGAAATTTTGGCTTCGCCACGAAATTTCGGCTCCACCGCGAAATGTGTTCTTCGCCGTGCACTTTGGGCTTTATCATACTAGGCTTTACCATCTAGTTTGGGCTTTGTCTTGGTTCCACCGATAGACTTTGCCTAAAAACTTGGACTTTGTCTTAACATTTGGGCTCAGCTCTGGTGTGGGCTTAGCTTTCAAAAGACAGAGACACGTTCGATGGCCCAGTGGGCTTCGCCTTGACTTTAAGGCTTTGCTTTGGTTAGCTCTCATAAACAGTACAATCCTTCTTTGTATTTCAGTATTTCTTTTATTTTACTAAACGAGACCGACCACGTATCGGTTTCGCCACAGACTTTTTTTTTGCAAGTGTTTTCAAAACTGACTTCCAATCAAGCCAACGTGAAGGTTCAGACATTTTTGGATTTTCCCGCCGGCACCCCGAACCACGGGCAATCATACTTTTCTGAACTGGATATTAATGTGAATAAATGTTCAACTACCGTCATGAATTTTGGTAAAAAATCATAATTCGACCAATAACGCCCCAAAAAGAGCCAAAATGGACCCTGTTTGGGCCCAAATGATTGGCGATGATACATTTTTTCACATAACTGAACGGTATGACAACTTTTCAAAACATTAATTAAGTGAAAACAAACGCTAAAACAGCGCCATTATGATAAAGGGGACACATTTTTAGACCATGTAGACCTAAACTGATCTACTATTTTCCAAAAAACTGATTCACAAACTGATTAAATATTGAGTAAATTCGCTTAAGTTTTTCTGACATTTTGTAACTTAAGCTGTCTATTTCTGCAGGAAAAAAAGCAGGAAAGCAGACGCTTTTTACCCCTGAAGCCGTAGACAACATAGTTTACAAAAGTCGGGATAGTTTAAGCGACTTAAACTAGCAACAGCATTCATACCCATTTTGTGTATCTTTTTTGTAATTCGCGGTATAATTGGCTTGAGCCATTCAACTCAGCGAAACCAATCGAGCAGTTTTCCACCTATTGTTGTCTTCTTTTCGCCTTCTCCTTCCCGCTCTATCAAATAGATGGAGTCTTTGAGCATCAAAAGTGAGATTTAAGGGTCATAGCGATCTACCTCGCAACTTTCCGCTGGAAGAATAGCCGCCAAATTGACTCGGACTATAAAATGCATATTTTTGTCTAAGACACAAACCCGCGCATTAAACTCTCCTGCATTGAGATCGGGTAACCATAGCCCTGAACGAAGAAAAACGAAACGTTTGGGGACCGACCCGTTTCAAAATACAGACATTTTTTTCACGACTTACATACACATTCATAGATCAGATTAGCAAGGCCCTTGCTAAGGGTGTAACAAAAATTATAATTTGAATCACCTGTGATATATTCAGTCAAATGTTCCTGCAAAGCGCGAAGCTCTCATGGGCGCGACTATTATTCTTCTTCTTGGAAATGTTACGCAGGGCAATAAGATTTCGCGATATTATCAATTATCTTGAGACAATACTCCGTGTTTAGACGCAGACATGTTGACATGTTCCGTGTTGACTTCTCCTCGCCGTTTATTTTTGGCAAACATTTCTGTTCGAACGTGCAGAAGCCAAATGTTTGCCAAACCACCAGCATTGTGAGTTGGGGAAATTCTCTTTCATCGAAGCGTAACAATTTCCCATTTGTGCAGCTATTTCCACAACGCGGAAAGCCTTCCGTAGATCCCAACATATTAACTTTTGAAATCTTTGGACGAAGAATCTTGTAGCTATCCAGCTACATCTTTGAAACTAAAGGCACACTTTTGACATTCTTCGTGTGTGTGTGTGTGTGTGTGTGTGTGTGTGTGTGTGTGTG
>QKMV01000161.1:19008-29537 GCA_003287335.1 Lednia tumana
ATCTTTGAAACTAAAGGCACACTTTTGACATTCTTCGTGTGTGTGTGTGTGTGTGTGTGTGTGTGTGTGTGTGTGTGTGTGTGTGACGTGTTTATCCGTGAAATTCTTGAATGATAATGATACGAAATAATTCATTTTCATAACATGTCGTCTTTGTATAATGGTACATGACAGATGATCAAAAGTGGACACCACAGAAGGAAGTGCCACGCGAGAAGTCTCAATATAATAATGTCCGAGTTCATAGTTGGCTGTACGACAACTCTAGGTAGTAGGCATAGGAGAAATACCTGTCAGTCAGTGAGAAATATCAATTCGACCTCCCAACACACATGACACCTCTGCATTCTATGCCATTTGACTCGGATACAGTCTCCTGCAAAATGAAACCAGCAAGAATGTGATGACCAAATTTCAAAGATTTTAGCTCGTGATTATCCAACTGACTGTATCGGTATAATGTGACTAAACCTCATAATAAAAAAAGTTCGATACAGCTTTTTCAAAAATGTAATTGGGACTGATGTGTATCAAGCACATGCATGCATTGAATTAAATTAACATAATCATATCCATATAATAATTGTATAAGAGATAATATTATAATTCTATGACGTTTGAATTATTTACATGTGAAGTTTTATTATATCTAATCATTGATCCATAAATGTATGGTAGGAGGATCAAATAAAACATGCTAAATGCTCTAATAACATGAAAGCTAAACATAAATTAAATGTGATCATAATCAGATGATAAACATTCTATTAGGAACATATAGATAATTTGAGATGACGTTTACTAGCCATTCTATCCAATGAGAGATGAGATCTTGTCAGTTGAACGGACCTTAAATTACCAGTCACATTATTTGAAAACATTTTTCATGGCTGATTTGTTGAAAACAGATTTTGCATGGCATCAAGCAACTATGTTGGTAAGTTCGTTGTTTGGTAGAATAAACGGTTTTCTGATGACATCGATTCCCAAGTGGTCACTTACTAATCACTGACTGATCGAAAGATTAATTCCACCATTTCCAGCAATGCTAAAAACTAGGACTTTTTAGGTTCTTTTGTACGCCAAGCAATTTCGCCTGTAATCCCGTATATGTTCTTAAGTAGGCCAAGAAATATAGAGTACCCCTATATAAAGGGGTACTAATAGGAGTAATAGGTACTTGCAGAGTACCTATTTATCATCACAGGAACTGTCTTACCTTTGCCTTACCCTAATCCTCACCCTAACAGCCCTATTAATCAGTGGCATGTCATGTCAAGGCCAAAACTCTCAGAGTACAGCCATAAATCGCACACAGCAAAATGACACAATTCCACGCGCATGTACAAAAATCCCATCTTTGTTTATTTGTGAAATATAATACAGCAGCACACAATTACGGTACGCCTCGGTGCAGTGCGCGTGGGTGCATTAATCCGCCGGGTAGGATTCTGTTTTATCGACGTCATGGTGCAACTCGCTTATCTGATAATGCACGATGTGTTTTGTTCCCCGTTCACATCAAGATAAGCGCAACGCGGCTAGATTTAATTTTAATATAAAATGAAGCCTATATCTGTCACGTGGTTGTATCGTCGTATGTTGTGAGTAAGCTGATCTTGCGAGAAGGGTGTGGCATTCAATAACGATTTTTACAACGTGAAATATAGCATAATTTAGATTTCAAGCAGATTATTAATATTCTCTGTTTTATTATATGATAATAGATAGGAGCACTTGACCAAGACAATAAACTGTGTCTAAGTGCCAATAAAACGAGGCGAGATTTTAATAACGTTAATGAAATCAATTAATCAGCTAGACGAAAAACATGAAGAATTAAAATCGTGTTTTCTTATATAGTTAAGGAGGGGGGTAAAAAGACTTATCGGTCATCTTACAGAGAATGAGTAGGTATTTTATTTGGGATCCACGTATTCAAGAAGGTAGTTTTCATTAAATATCACTTTGTCCTCGTACAACTCTGTCATGTTTTATGTGAAAATGTTGGATATGTGAACTTGGCTTCTCTTGGTGGGAACTTTAACCAGTAAGCGAAGGATGGAAAGCGGGAATAATGAGCGCCAATCCAGGTTACGAACCCAGGGTTCTGTCGTTTAACAGTCTTAGCCTGACGCCAGAATCAAAGCTGCGAAGACTTAAGAATAGGTATTGCGTCATAACTCGAATTCTTAGTGCAGGGCAGTCACAATTTTCGAAGTTTCTGGGATGTTGTTTCGTATACTGTTAACCCATGTCAGGGCTGTGGTCGAAAAACTTCCTGCTGGTATGATTTCACAATTTTCACTCTTTAAATTTTTGGTTTCGAAGTTCAAAATGCCTATCCGAGGTTAATTAAATGCATTGATCTGAAGATATTACAGGAAAATAACAGGAGGAGTACCATTTGCGATTACCTATTCAGTTAGCGTCAAAAAGCAGATCAGCTTTTACGTAGCGCCCAATCTAAAGTCTTCGCAGATTTGATTCTAGCTACCCGGACCCAGCCGTGTGCACACATTCTCCTAGCCCGCGATAACTGTTAGTTTGCATTAGGGGGCTGTGAGGGAATTTGTACATTGAAATTTGAAATCTAAAATGCTTCACTGCAGACTACCCTACCGAAATCTCGGTTATTTCTTCTAAAGTTGAATCTTCACTCGACGATATGCTTCATGGGTGCTTTCTACTTAACAACTTGCCAGCCAGTAGTTTCTAGTATTTATGTGTTTAATTTTTCCCTGACAATTTCCATCAAAGCACTGCCTAACTATTGTACTCGCGACCTACCATTTCATTACAAAAGCACGTTGACACCAATGATTCACACTGTAAATGCATAATCCACCACATAAATGTGTACCCCATTCACGGCACAATACAAAATTTTCACCACTTACCTCCAGACATCACACACATTCCCCGTTTTTTCTCGGCTGCAAGCTATTGTGCTGCGATGTTGTTACTTTGTCCACGTCATCGGAGGACCGTGGTAGCCAACAATAGCATATCCCGACATCACCTCAAGTACCCAAGCCAAGCCAAGAAGTCATCAACTGCCCTTTCCCTCTGTCCCTTCGTATGTATGTAGTGGCCACTCCGACTGACGAAAGGCCATACTATCATGGGAAACAAATAAAGTCTAGGTACGAAAGCCCATACCATTATTATATTATCATAAGCAGGCCAGAATGAAAACACTAGACTATAGGCATGGGTGTATAGTAGGTTTATTATTGATAAATGCACAGTATAATACACGGTCGTGTGTAGCCTACCTCAGTTCCGTCGAGTGGTAGATGGAATTCGGCAAACATACGAAATAGATGAGACTACTTAACTGCCGTACGAATGTGTCAACAATGAAGATTTTAAGCCTATGTCAACTACGGAGTTCTTTCGTGAATGATCATATTTTTTGAAAGGTCATGGTATGAAAACAATCCTACGGTATTAAAGTTTTATGCAAATAGTGTGAATTTTCGGGCGCTCGTTTTCAAAGCCACCGAGACAGAATCGTTGAAATATACTTTATCAAGATGGTGCGGTGAAATTTACGAATGAGATCAAATTCAAAATAAGGAATCTATAGTAAACAAATTGATGTTGTTTACTATGGCGTATATCAAGATGAACAATGTAACACATCGTCGAGTGGAATGTCCAGAATGTCATTCTAGAAATATCTTATCACTCTTGTGGCTAGAAATATGTCGAATATCAAAGCCGTTTCCTCTCTTTCTTATAACTAAGTATACGGGTAGGGATAAATAATGCCGAAACGGTTGGGTGTAAAGCACGAGCCGAAATTGTTCCGACTTTTGTGGGACTGGCAAGATGAGAAATCTCACAGTTTCATCTTCTTCGAATATCTCAGTGAGTTGTCGGGAGTCATCTAATTTATAGAAATCCTGTTTCAGATTATAAGACAATCTGATGACGTCTTAATTTTACAGAGAAATTAATCGGCGTCTTGAAAAATAAGATCCAAGATAATTGTTTAAAGAAAATGTTTGAATTTCTTTCACAGCCATATATCTAAATCTGAAAAAGATATAAAATTAATAAATTTGATTGTACAATTATAAGATACATTTAAAAGATTAAATAATAAAATAACATTAATGTTTGAATACGAGAATGAATGTGCAACAACCGAATAATAAAACAGCAATTTTGCGTTTTGCCACCTTGTTAAAAATTAATAATAACATCATCCATAAAACATCAAGAAAATTCACAGTTGTATAAAATCAGATATAAATTTCAAATCAAAAAATATCACACTGTCGTGGCCATGTACAGGTGTGCTAAAATAATGCAGTTATCGGCCGCAGTGAGCGCACAGTAAATGTCACGCCGTGTGGTGGCGATTGCACGCATTTACATGTGGAACCGGTAAACTGGTAATTTATCGGCGTCTAGCAGCAGTGACATTGTGATAAAGTATCAAAATATACACATTTTGCATAATGAACTTAAAACACGGCATCTTAAATAGGAAGCTGCTTGGGTAAAGGTAACGCTGCGGTTGCAACCGGCGACTTGGCATGCACAAGCGACTGACTAATTGACCTATCACAGAATGGGGTAATAATTTCTCGTCACAGCTAAAGTCGATTCTGTCAATTACTATGTGTATAACGATTCAACTTTACGTTTCGAGCTCTCTCCGTGGAAGAAATTCTCGTCCAATTAAGCCCTTATTAGACTAGAGTCGGACGGAACGAAATCAATTAAAAGCAAAACCGAACATGCAGGACTTAAGATGATTTAACGAAATGTGGTCGCGTCGCGTCAGCATCGAGCCTTGTGCGATGGGCCGTCTTGGATTGTGAGGCCGGTTGGCGATCTTGAAACAGGAAAATCGAATTCTCAAAACGTTTCCTTAAAAGTTGTGATAATCATGACCACACAGTCTCCAGTTCTCAGCTATATAAACAGTACGCATGTAATTTTAATAATTTTCAAATTAATTGTCTTTGTCTCTCAAAAACTATACTTATGACCACATCACTCTTTGTAAATATATAATCATTAACTCATTTTCTTCAAATAATGTTTTCTTATTAGGTACCTATATCAGACTAAATGTATTTTTGCATATACAAGCGTTATTTCTTTAAAAAATAAAGGCTACAATAATTGCTAACATTTATTATGATTCATAGAATTAAAGTCATGCTAGACACTTATAATTATATTAAGCAATCATATGCAAGCCTCAGCCATGAGATATTGCCTTAAGACGTTCACATAACCTAATTTAAACCTACAGGTATAACATATCATACCTCGACCGTATATTTTACAAATTAAACATAACGCATCTTTACCATTGACAAGACAAAGTAATAGAGACATTATACCGGCGCGTCATTGATGCTTATATGTTAAAAGGGTTCATGTCGGTCTATAATTAGGCTTTATATGTATAATAATAAGACTACGAGCTTGATGAGTCCTTTTAAGGAAAACATAAATGGCACCGTATTAAACAATACTCAATTACCCCCCTTGGAGGTAAACCCCCATCACCGGTCGAGTCTCGACCTGGCTACGGCTAAATCGAAATAGTTAATAATTACACTGTCACTTGAGTAAACATTAAGACATCTTAAAGCTGTAATGTCGTTTTAATAACGTCTAGCAATAATATACTCGAGGAATTATTTGCCCTACAAGGAATGAGTGCAAATCGAATCTGAAACGAAATAGGTCATTGTTTTCGAAGATTTGTTTGTGTCGGCATAATTACATTGAATGAAAGGGGGGCATGAAGTTATTGCTACCGTTTAGATCTCGAGGCTAGTGGTGATAATCAAGGTGAGATTAGCTTGATTACGACACACTTCTGGTTGTATGTGAGATTAGAATCGACTTCATGGACTGGCTGTTGCAAAGGATGAAAACCAAAGCTTTGGGATCGAACAATCCGACAGATTTACTCTGTCTTCTGGGGTGGGGGGGGGGGGGGGGTTTAACTTTGCAAATTTCGGCTGTCGCCATATCTGGCATTCTCTCTATAAAAAAAATGGTTGTACCTAAATGAACCATCGTATAATTGGTGGGCCTGATCAAACTTTGATGGCTAATCCTGTAAAAGCTATAATTTATTCGAAATTTGGCTTTAAAATAATTGAGTTATTAAAAATATTAGTCCTCAAAGGTTTATTGCTAAGTAAAGAGCCTAGGCCGCTCTTAAATAATATTAATAGTTAAAACACACATTAAGTCGCAGGCCATAATCAAAGTTGATTGCAAAGTAATAATATGGTGCAGATTTTGAGTCGTCACGTTTGAAAGAGTGTACACATGATTAAAATCACATCAAGAAAACTGAGTCAGAATAAGGCGCCAGTAAAAACAACCTCTTATGACACAGAGTTTGGGCTTGTCATTATTATTCCCGAAACAAAGATATTGAGAACCACAGTGCTCCAAAGTCAGAGAAAGAATCGTTAAAACACATCAATTTAAAATGTAATTTTACCCATTTTTCCAAAACAAATGTGTCAATTCTGTGAATAGTCAGCAGAGCTGCTATTTCATTAAAAAACACATCAATTAAAATGCTATTTTACTAATTTCCAAAAGAAATGTGTCGTGCGTGAGAATGGCTAGCAGATGAAAGTTGAACATGTAGTGCGAATTGTCGGGCATGGCCATGGAAATCAAAGAAGTGCGCATCTCGCCACCCGGGTAGGTTTATAAAACCATCTTCATCATGCTTGTCGCACATAAATCCTGCTCTTAAATGTGTCTACTGTTCTTACTTCTTACCTTACTGCAGCAGCAGCGGTGTGCATTCGGTACAGACTACAGAAGAAAGCAATACATTGTAGCTAATAAATTGGTCGTGGGTTTTAACGATACAAAACGACAGTTCGAATTCCTATCAAAACGATTTGACCCATAGTGATTTTTTACCAACCGAATTCGGCTTCAAATTCAAAGAGCAATTTACTCAAATGAGTTCTAGATAAACAAATTTCCATGAAATCTGTCTCGCCTAAGACTCAATCGACGAGTTAAAATTGAGCTCCAAGTTCCGTTTGCCAAAATTTCATCACAAGACCCAGGAAATGTCCTCAATTCTATCGCAATGGTCGGCCATCTATAACTTCTCTTGCGTTTCCGACGCATAAACCAAGTGCAGCAATCAGCCTACACGATTAAAATTAGCTACCAAAATCTATGCACACTTTGGGATAGTTCCCCTAGCTAGGCACGGCCACTTCCTTACCACCCCCCTTGACCGTTTCGATACCACCCGGCAACGAATTGAAAAAAACGAAAAATCCCCGTAATCCAACGAAAGTTTATTTCGAATTCTAAAAAATCTTTGCCAGCTCTTTGCAAAGATTGTACCCTAAGCCGTGTGGACAAAATACGGTGTTCATAATTCAGGATTTGCTCCTTCTGCATGTGCCATGACTATATATACCTCGTCCTCTGCTAGGTTTCGGTAGTGTGTTTATAAATCCTCCATGTCACCACCTACACTGTGTACCTTACACTGACTGCCTCTACTTTTCATAATGCACTCATCCGCCTTCCAGATGAAGTATTATCCGGCTGTTTATGACATTGCTAGCTGCAAGTTACGTAGCATATTATGCATGGCATGGCTCGATGGCAGGCTAGCTCCTTGGACATAACCGAAGAACACGTGAAATCCAACACCCTGGGAAAGTTCAGGACTATTTACGAGTGCTACTTGAATCTGTGGAAGAAGACTATTGTAGACGAGAGACAAACACAGTTGGCTTTTTATAAAAACGAGTCACAATTCAAATATGTCTAAGGTTATTTGCTTAGAGATAAAAACAAAAATAATAAAAGAGTTCAGTTTATTTTGCTAAACAAGTTATTTCGAGATTTTTAACAGTGTTTTAACCTAGAATTGCAGGGTGTCTTTGCTATTTTTTAAACAAAAACATTGCATATCCTAACTATGCAAATTTTTTCATGTACCTATCTAATCGCATCACTGCGCCCGTAATGCATTCTCCCAACCATATCCTATCTTATTGGGTTTTCAGGAGATTAAGTTACGAAATATGCAGCGTTTCTTTCCATCATCTTGGACCTTTTGTCACTATCAGACTCGACAGTTAATTGACATTTTGGCATTCGAAATTCAGCCTAGACGTCCAAAACAGCGAGAAAACGCCGTGTTTTCTCGAGAAGTACATTTTTTTAAACTAGCTAATTGAAGTACCAGCCAACTGCTCTTTTCGAAGTCAAATAAACTCGTTGAAGAATGAAAATGAGTCAGAATCGATTGCCTGTAAGTCCCAGATCATTTGTAAAAACGCGTAGATGGACTTCGACTGCGAACGAGCGATCAGGAATGACGAAACGACATTGAATGCCATCGCGACCGAACGCAGAATGTACAAAAAGTCCGAAAACAAACGACTGGCGCAAACTTGTTGGCCATTTCGGACTTTCTTCTTCCCGTTTCTTTTTTGCGCCAGCTCATAAATAATGTATATATTTATTTTACGTTTTGTTGAAATGTTGTCTACTGCCGATGCGTATTGAGCGAGGGCCCTTCGAAGAATGTTTGAGCTTGCGACTGTTCGGACGACGCTGCTGCAACCAAACTTCATATTGTATGTAAATTTAACGACATTCCGATAATGTTGCGTTCGAGGGGTGGATTCGGTTAGAGAGGAAGGATCAGTGTTAAATTTTAATAATCCTTCAGATCAGATAACACGTGAATGTGAAAAGCCGACTTAAGGATCAGAGAGGTATTTGACATGTGAAAATCAGTTCGAAAATATCGATCAAGATAATTAGTACATTCTCAGAGATTCTTGACCTGCAGTAAAAATACAGTGGTAAAGATAATGTCATCGATATATTCAGTGAAATACGTATGTATAACACTGTAAAATGAAATAACTACAAAAACTTAATTTATTCGCTTTATCTTTATCTTGTGTGGCAATTAAAATGTCAAAAATATCGACAGACGTAAAAATGCTAATTAAACGTCGTGTTCTCTGTTCATATTATTATAAACGACTTCATAAAAATTAACATCATGTAACTTTTTTTCCAATTCCAAGTCGTCGGCAGAAAATAAATATCGTCACGTCTCATCTTGCAGTCTAGCCAACCTCACCCCTTACAAATCAATCAATATCTTTCAATTTATGATAATTTAAATCTCTCCACACTACACATAGTATCCAGATACATCGACAGAAATTGCACCGACATTACAAGACAAGGTATGCAAAAACTAACCTATCTCCGGTGATAATATAGTTATAATTCAATAATTTAAATGATATTAAATATTAATAGAGGTATGTAATAGCGAGAGACGCCTCGGAGTAAGAAACTGTGGAACTAGATTCTAGAAATGTAATTTACTGAGCTTGTAATGAGTGTACGATTGTAGCCCTGCTGTGAAAATCTAGCACAGTTACGGCATAATAAAACACTGGCGCTGGATATTACAAAGACGTCTAGCATTTTCCTTCACGAACGTCGAACGCCCTTTTCCATAATTTTATCTCGCGTTTTTTATATGATTCGGGATTCCTGTATCACGTGAATCTATGCGTTTATACGGTAGTTTCTGTGACGTGTGATTCAGAAGCGAACTGCGGATTAATCGAGTAGGAAAAGGGCAAACTCTGACTTGTTGATTTGTGCGTCGTGGCTTTTTTGTATTTGGGAACTTTTATTTTTATGTCGATACGAAAAATCGACAAACTAGTACACTGTATGTGCACCCTCCCTTTGACCTTTGTTTAAAACTAGAACTTCAAGTTCTCCCTTGAAATAAGGTTGTCTGATATTAAATTCTTAAGACTCATGTCTTCTGCCTTATTTCAGCACTAGTTTTCAAAAACATTGTTTGTTAATGGGTTTCACTGCTGAGAACTTCTAAAAAACAAACTGCCAACGTTTCGCTAACTAAATTGGAAGCTTCTTCGGACAATCGGACAATCGGACAATCGCCCCGAAGAAGCTTTCAATATAGTTAGCGAAACGTTGGCAGTGTGTTTGTGAGAAGTTCGCAGCAGTGAAACGTATTTACTAACAGTTTTTTTTTAAGGTTGTCAGATGTTTGAGGGTGCATGTGCAACAGTTTATTTTCAACACAAAAATGTATCTACATTCCTTTTAAGGCGGTTTTAATGTAGGCATCATAGAAAATACAAACTTCAGACCTGGCGGGCTGCTTTCTAGGAGGAAAAGAAATTGAACAGGATCTATCATTCATCACTTCTCCTTGTCGTTTTCCGGTAGGAACCCTATGACCTATACCTGTAATTTACGGGGAAATGGCCATTCAAGTCTTTTTAATGCCGTATCAAAATCGTATCATTCAAAAGAATGAAGCCGTGCTCCGATCAAATGGAATTAAGGCAGGGCCGCAAGAGCCAAAATCAAAACATAGCCTATAGAGACGATAAAACAATATTAGAAATCTCCTTATAGTTTACAACCAGTAGTTGAAGATAATATATATTTGAATAAATGTCAGCCCAAAGGCAATA
>QKMV01000162.1:15290-29487 GCA_003287335.1 Lednia tumana
GACGGGGACATCGTGGCAAGGGTGATGAGAGCGAAAGAGAGAGAGAGAGAGAGAGAGAGAGAGAGAGAGAGAGAGAGCGCGAGCAAAGCCAACCATCGTAGAATGGGTACCAGCATTATTGGTTGTTCAATTTTCGAAAGAAATTCCGAACTCTACCGCCAAGATCTCTGAGTGGGTGCATGTAATATTTCCGCTTTTTATTGTATAAATATTCTGTTGTTCGATCGAGCGGTATTGAATAAATTAAATCGTGTGTCAGCGATATTGTGCATTGTAGAATTCAATATACCTACTCATCGATTATCAGTAAGAAGAAATAAAAATTCAATTTGTGTTTTTTTATCCTTTTCGGTGGATGAATTTTTTAATATACGTCGCAAAACTGAGTTCTTCCCGTTTGAGCTCGTTGTGCAGACGAGTGCGTCTCGGTCGGTAGAAAAGAGAGTGCAGGAGCCAACAGCTACAATCACCAACCCCAAGAAGCGGAAATCAGAGTATTCTCCAAGGAGCCGCCTGGTCAATTATTCAAACTTCTTGAAAGTTTTCTTTCATATCGGAGGGGAGCAAACGCGAATTATTGCTAGCAATCCCACACACAGTACAACGTCTTGGCGTGGTTATGGGAATACGTCTCATTGACGACAACCAATCTTGGTAGCATACAAATCTGTCATCGAGCTATGCATATCTTTTGAATTTGAAATCCTGTGGGTTCCAGTTCAAGAGTATCTGCAACGGATGTGAATTGTATTGTTTTAAAGTCCAACACAGGTGACAGAAACAAAAAACATAGATCAAGCTCTTGACGATATTTTTCTTTTTACTTGTAAAAACTGACGAAATAAAATTCTAGTCTAGGGCTTTAAATCGCTTGCCTAAAAACCTCAACTTCAGTTCATGCCATGGACTTTAAACCTAGAAAATGTTCCTTTGCGGTTTTCTTCGAGTCTTTGAGTAAATATCCCGGCGATCATTTGCATTGAATCTCGTAGATCACCGAATTCATTCGTCATTACACACGCTGTGGACCTACAATTTTGACTTATTCATCTTAGCGCAGTATAAATCTTCCTGTACGTCGCACGCATTGCACGTACGATGCGGTCGAACTTCCTCCCGACGGGCACAGATGCTCCTCGGCGGCCCCGGCCACGAGATGCAATTTAGATTTGACCCCGGCCGGCGCTGTCCAGGTCCCAGGTCGACCCATCCCGTCCCGTCCCCATACTGCTTTCTGATGGCAAACGGGGTGCCAGCCAATCGGTCAAGCTGTTACGGGCTTACCATGTGCCAAGCCACCGACTAATTCAATTAGTCTACGACGAAACTTATCCGTCAGATAACTAGACTTTTGGCGATCTATTTACGTGACACCGCACGTCGTGTCTGACACCGAGGTTGGGTTGGCTAACCAAAACAACAGAGTGGTTCAACATAATAGTTGGTAAGTAATACAACTATAAATTAAACTGTTTACCTTGGTGTAAAACCATAAGGTGAAACTATTTTGTCATGAGCGTTACGAACTCTGTGATCGTCTTCTTCTGCCAAATTATGTCGGATATTTAAAAACACGACCCCAAGAGCTGTAACAGCACGGTACATTCATAGACAGATATTAACAGAATTTTTAATGAAATTGAAACATTCCAGGCTACTTTGGATCCCTGAATATAATTTCACGATAGAGTCTCCACGATTTCTTACCCCGGGACTCTGCTTTCGGCAATCCATTAACACAACGCCGCAGATTACTTTCGAACCAGAATTTGATATAAATTGAAAAGTTGAATAAGTTTGCAGTGTTGACAAAGATACTTTTGTGTCCCGCCGAGGGAAGTCGAGAGCTTTTTACTCGCGGATGTTTTGTCATGATGCCTCGATTCCGGAATGGAAATTCCCAGCTCGTTATTCAAGTTAGCGGGAAATGCTTTTCTTCCATGTGAAGATATTTTCGCCATTCGACGGAATCTCGCATCCATCGCCTCGCTAGAATATAATCTCCCGTGTCCATTCTTAGAATCGCATTTTCTAATCCTTATTCAGGATCGCACGTGGCCATGCATTGTGTATTAGATCTCGATATACGTCCAGGCGCGTTGGGTTTTCCCTATCTTGATCGCTCCTTGCCCTTTCTCCCTATTTCGGGCGCAAACTGAAGTCAATTTCTTTTCTATTTCTGTTCATTTCTTTCCTATTGTTCGCTTGTATATTCTATTATTTTTCTGTCTTTATCTTGTTTGCCTCTGCCTCTCAACGTCTTCCACTTTACACGGACATTTCTCAGCAGATTTTTTTTCTCCCCGTTCTTCGCACGCCGGTGACTTCGTCGGACGCAGTATTCTCTCGCGAGACCTCTTTTGCATTCACCCCAATCATCAGTATTTTGGAGCCCATTTCAATTCTTACATCTATTTCCCTATGTACGATTGTTTGGAGGCGATTGATTTACTCAGAATGAGCATCCTCGCTGTTGGGTATCTTGTTTTCTCTCTGCCACAGCGGCTCCACAAAATGCGTGGCTCCAGCCTGCCAGACCCCCACGTGCGCGGCGAGGGCTCATTGGGAATCAACGAACGTATGGAGATCGACGCCCCCCATTTATATTGTATTGATTCTTAGGAAGCAGGCGCTTGTGTTTTTGCCTTCCTACCCAGATGATACTAAGATGGGAATAACTTGTTTCTTGATTTACTGAAGACGCTTCTAGTTCTAGAAACAAGTGTCCCCCAGGGATAGGTAAAACTGAGATGAGCATCTAAAAAGCTTTTCCTAGTCCTGTCATACGGAACATTGCTATAATTTATGTGCCGGAAAAACCAAAATACCAACAGTTGACGTTGTAAGTCAAAACTTAGTCGCGAGGCCGAACACTTAAAAAGCAACACCGATTCGATGTCTTGGTTCCACGTGTCGCGTTTGAAACGGTGCATCACATTGATAATCAACGCACAGCATTCCCATTTGTGGTTCAATGTTTGTCATAAAACCTTTCATAACTCAAACGATTCTTTCAAACATGTCTATACGTTGTTCGAGAAAAAAAAAACTCAAAAAACACTAAGCAGCACGAAATGTCCACACAACGAAAAAATATACTCGTTTTCTCAGAAGCATCCCTTAAAAACAGAACAGCTGTTTGTGAAACACTTTCAGCTTACATCGCTGACGAAGTTTCATCGAAAAGAAGAAAAAAAACGCGGGTGAAGTTGTATCGCCCTGAAACAGCCCGATACGTCGGCGAGGAATGTGACCGCCACCCGCTTTTGGGGGTAGCTGACAGATTGGTGTATGAAAGCGCCGCTCTCCGCGGAGTAACAGCTGGAGTGGAAATTAGGCGACTATCATCACGAGAGTACGTGCAAAAACTATTCCCGCACGGCGTACACCCTAGGAAACGTCATCCCCAATCTTGGGCGTTTGTCTTATCTTGTTCGTGGGACGTGGATTTCCCGCGGGTAGCCGTCGTAGGATGCTTGGAAGAGGCTGATGTGTTGATGGGGTTAGAAAGATGACGCATGCTGCAACGTCTGCTCAGAGTGTAGGACCAAGGTAATAACGCTTTCATTTCAATACAGCCGGTGACCTACACTCAATTTTTTATAAGCTTACCAAACTAGGAGTAGAGATACCAACTATAAAAATAGCCAGAATTGGTCCAGATTGGTATAACAAGGCTGGTTATTTTATTAGGCTGCATTTATCTCGCCGGCAGTGGTGGTCGGGAAAACTGTGAATTGCATTACGTTTTACATACGTGGATATGTGAACCTCAGTATCGCCAACTTCAACAATAGGCAACAAACTTTCGACAAGGGTATGTCCCAATAAAAGTTTGGTCAATCAACCTGTCTACTCTCACTCACATTTTTATCTAGTCTGGAACGAGCACATTTGATCAAAATAAACCATTATTATCAAATTCGACCAACGCATCAGGCTTTATGGCATTTAACGCTGGGGACGAACGTTTATAATAATGTTGGCGATCAGATCACTGTAATGCAGTTCACCTCTGCCGCTGCGTCAAATGAGCGTTTAGCCAGAGACCAGGGAACGATTACCATGCAATACGTACCTGACTCCAGGTTTATGCTAATCGTCCATTCGGTAATGCACACAAAATAACACCACCGAAATATATCACAAAATTAGAATCTGAATATTTACGATCATGGGATAGTTTTAAAGCCAATAATAATTGCCATTGGCGTTTTACACTGAATTGTGTGGTTAAGCGATACAATAAAGTAGCCAATAAAATCGTCGATGGACAAATGTGGTAATAGAAAATTGATGATGGCCAGCATGAGCTCGATTTTGGCATTAAATGCAATTTGCGAAATCGGATTTCGGAAAACATAGAACGGATGCTTCGTTCGTGTGCAGCAAAATGTTACCACGGTTCAGATAATTGTTTGTCATTTTAAAACGGATCAACCCGCTTGGTATTGGGGTTTAAAATGTTCATTTATTTTAATCTCGCTAATTTTGCTGAAACGAGAAGCCAGCATATTGTTCCGTGTCATAACGCAACATAGAAATTCGTGAAAATTCATTAGGCATAGAAAATTAACCGAGCAACCATCTGGAGTATTTTAATTTGTATGGTAAAGACGTTCTCCCATTTCTTCTGTTAGTTTTAGCTAATGGGAGAGTTAAAGATGGTTAGGGGTAACTTCTTAGTCTTAGCTATATCTGACTTCCCCTAAAAGCTTATTATAATTATAATTCCACAAGAAACATCCACCACCAAACCAACCACTGCACCAAGAATCAAAGAAATTAGACCCATTTGCAGCAAGGGCTGATTACCATAAGACGTTATGCACACTTAACGTACGTTTACAGCGTACGGTATATGCAAAATGACGGTAAATCCCTGATCCATAATATCAGCAAAGGTGACTCTCGGTCTCATTTTCTACACGTGGTAGTAAATAATAACATGTGTTTCTGCTCATCATAATAAATTATACAGCTCACTGAAATATGATCCAAGTGCTGAGATCAAAATTAGAGTTGAGACTAAAATATTATAGGTGCATGCATACGATGTATAATATTTCTTATTAATAACCGGATATAATAAACTGATAGCCAGCTAAATTACCGACGGCAATGAACTATATCCTTAAAAACATAGCCCTGCTTTTAGAAAGACTCTTTATCGATGCAAGGCGGCGGAAAGAAAGCAATGGCAAGGTGCGTAAATCAAGACTTATGTGCAACTTTGCGCCACAGACGAGCAAGATCAGAGGGTGGGGGGTATGAGGAGCCGTAATAGCTTTAATATCATTGTAACTTGATCCTTGACTTCACCCTTGCAGGGTATATAGGCAACGTGCCCAGCATTGTTAAATACTAAAGCTAGAGGGAAGTGACAGAAATAAGTCCAATAAAAGATGGAATATATACCCTCAATTTGAATGTGTGACAGAGATAGGATGAGTAGAAAGAGAGTGGTGGACGCGGAGAGTTTTGGCTAGACGTGATGGGTAGAAGTGAGATAGATCGATGCCACCAAACCTGGGATTGTATTTTGGGATGTTTTTGGTGGGGGAACGTAAAGTTGTGTGTATATAAATTGCAATGGTGCTGTATAAGGGGATTTTGGTGTCCTGTATTCTATGTGCCCTGGGTGTATAGGAATCTGCGAAGAGGAGGGAAAATGTAGGGGACATGGTGGGTGGAGGGTGGCGTAGGAGGGAAACTACACCAAACAGCATATTGTTGAAATAATAGCATTAGCTTATCCCCGGCTATTACTCTAGATTGTTCTAACCCTCAACATTCGGGGTGTAGTAAAACACTTTGCATACACAGTACCACGTTTTATTAATTCGTCGCCGGTTAGAGGCGACCTCTATCATTTTCTCAGGTAGCTAAGGTGTTTCATGTGTGCAGATGATCATTATCTTGAACGTTTTATTCCATGTGCACAAAGTGTATCCATTGTCATTTTATTGTGGCTATTAGAATCGAACTAGTTATTGTGTTAGTCAGGTATATTGGCAACTTGCAATGCTAATAGCAAAGCAATTCGTACTACCCATATCGCTGGTATTGCTGGTATTGCGGACGTAGCTCTTGCGACGAAAACCGAATGCGATCAATGAGAATGTGATCGGAAAGCTCGGTCGTTCTGTAATTTTTTGGATCATAACGATATCTGCTACAGTTCGACGCGTTTGGCGAAGGCTTTTTTTTCACTGTAGCTACTTTCTCAAATTTTTAAAAGTATACCTGTCCTAATGTGAACAACGGTTTCGTTACACTACGCGTAAACCGGCAAAGGCGCAAACAAAAATTTAGGCAAAAGAAAAAACGTCAAACGACTTCGTATCTCCATAGTTCAAAGAGTTTTTAATTCTCTAAAACTTAATTTAGAACTATATGACTAAAATAAGCTAATCAAGCTAAATAAATACTTACTACCATGGCTTAAGCGCAAGCTTTGAGTCAGCGAAGAGAATAGGTAACCTTCTGGTTTAGCAGAAGCTGCTATATAGCTATTTGCTTTGATGTTTTCTATGCAGATCATTTAGCAAATAGCTGAGACTTGAAAGTCACATAGCCTGTAGGTGTTTAAAGTAAGTATTATCAATGATAATAATATACGTTAATAGTTATGGAGGTATGAATAAATGTTGATTGTATCAAACAAGCCATGTATAAACAGGTCGTATTTCAGTACTGGTCAAATACATACAGCAAGTACAACGAAGTATATCGTGTGTGCGGTGGTATTTTGCGATTATTACAGTCGTAAACCAACCCCTAACCCGACCGGAACAAGGGTGGTTATTGGCAGGAATTATGTAACGAGGCCCACTTGGGTGGGTATGTGTCTGTCGATCCGGGTGCAACGAAATATGATGTATTTAATATTCATTAGGGGTTGGTAGCGCTTGTGAATGCAAATTCCACTAGTATGTAGACATAGTTTGTGCGAGACGGGTGGTTGTGTAATGTTGATAAAACCAAGAATGTTTGAAAAATGTGTCCACCCTCTTAAACTGAATCCAACTTGAACAGAAAATATTACAGCATGTGTTGAAAGCACTAATTCATATCACGAGACTAATTTATTGTTGTATGCGTTTACCTCCAAACTTCAGAACCTACTTGCGAAAAAAATGCACATAAAAAGTGTCAAATCAAAGTCGAACAATCTTAACTCGTGTATTATGCACTACGCACATATGATAACCGCAAAACTTGCTCAAAATTCCACGCGTTCGTGATTGTTCTGTACCATATATAGAAATATGTCTAAAACAAGTTGTATACCTTTTCAACATGCTTGTTTATGAGCGTGTGTTTTAAGAATTTAATTAAATCTACCATGTTATGCTTGACCTGGATTTTCTTTGCTCCCTTAACAATTTTCCTTATCTTCGCGCGTCTTATAAGCAGGTGCAGTTTGCATTGATTAAGTTATTAATCAAATGCAGTATATAAAAAGAAGAGTAATAGATTATTAGAACCATTTTTCAAATGTCAGACGTGTAAAAAAACTATGCAAAAACATGTTAAAATTTAAAACTAGGCTAAAAAACGTCGTGAATGTTACAACTAACCAAAGGTGCAAATGGTGAGACGCCATTAGCATTAAGCACCGGGTTTCTTTAAACATTGTTCATTCTCCGTCGTTGCACGAAGTAAAGCTCTTTGGTGTTTTCAACGTTTATATTTGCCAAAAACGAGTGTTTTCCTAGTGCCAATAAAGCATTAATAAGCTTTTTAGATGCCGTTTTTGCTGATGCATCTCTATTCCAGCCAGCTATACTATTCATAGACAATGGATAAGCTGTATTTTGGTATACTCAGTGCATTTCGGATCTCTGTGCGCTAAGTCTCTGTCCACGTTAATTCCCGTTGGATTATCGGACGGATTATTGCTCTCGTGCCCGCTGGACGTCGTTATGTGCGATGACGGTAAACGTCGAGGGGCGGCGGCGCCAACCAGAGTGCTGGACGTCGCATCGCCGACGCCGTCGACGCCACCGACGCTCGGGACCCTCCCGACGCCCGGCACCCAGCGCCCAAGTCGTTCACTTGAACAACATTGTTGGGAGAAGGGCTTAAAGAGTTAAGCTGGCTGCCTAGTCGATCTACTATCAGGGGAGGCCACATAGGAGAAACTTACAACGCGCGAGGCGAGAGGCATTTTTTATTTTAAATAATTCACGCTAGTAGAAAGTGCGTTTGATTATTTGAATACTTGACGTGATATTTCGCTTCAAACATTGTTACATACTTTCGTGTGTTATTTTATACTATAAAATTCTACCTACTTCGTTGTTTTTTTTTCTTGTTCAATTGCCTGGGGTCGGAAATATCGAGGCAATATATAAATTACATAGAAATATTTCCGTTATTACCTGGAAGCTGACAATATTGTGTGCTATAAAATTACATTCCGCGAATAATTGTACTTAATTAGTTTAGTTAAAGCGAGGGCCACATGAAAGCTGAGTCGCTTCAAGGAGCTAGTATGTATATTGATTGTTTTGGCCCGTTTTAATGTGTCTGCATCATAGTAGACCATACCATGTGAAACAAAACAGCACTTTGTCCCCATTTCCAAATATGGAAGTCAAGAATTAATTTACTTCCTTCCCAAAGCTATACTCGGATATCCTCAAAGTGAGTTAAAATTAAGTTTAGGCCCCAAAAGCAAAAGAGAGAGAGAGTGAGAGATTGGGAAGAGGTAACATCAATTCACTTGGGATTATGCTCGCGGACAGTAAAATGCATACGAGTTTTGTATCGTAAAAGTCGCTCGTATAAACCCTTATTTACCGATATACCTACTATGATAAACTTCTCTTCCCTGATACAACCAAACAAGCGACAGGGAGAAGATGTACCTGATTGGATTTAATAGCTTATTTTTTATACAACTTTTTCTTACACACTCACGAGCGCCTCGAGTAGACATCTTGTTCCCTGGAATCTCTCCACGTAAATTGCACGTGAAGTTTTATGCGCCATACGTGTAGGAACGCTTTATTTTTATACTTTTCTTCGATGTCATGTGTCAACGGCCAACGCGATGCCGGCGCCACGACATTGAATTGTTAGCATAGCTTCTTCATTCTATAAGCTCTGCACTCAATCCGGGTACCAACATACATACACCCCCGTCGCCGCCGTCCCTGCCGCCTCCGCCACCACCGCCGCCGTCTCTTGCATACCCTGTAAAGTCATCGTACACCCTGTAACACCCCCAGCGCCGAGCCAAGCGTTGAAACTGTGAAGAGCACTTGTGACTTTGTCGCGCTCGCCTCTCCAACCCTTCAACCCTAGTGCTCGAACTCTACTAAGGCATGTTAAAACTTGCGCAAACCTTGCCACTGTACTCTTACAGCATGCGTCGTTCTGTGCAGCATTTACTAAAGATATCCTGATAAACGATCTAGCTTTACTATTCGGAAATCTTGCATACATGCTTTCCCGGCATTTGTGCGTCGTTGGTCCTAATATCTGCTCTGCTAGTACGTGCGTGTAGTCTAATGTAGCTACGCAATATTGTAAAATAACAAAAGGATCCTAACGGTACGGCTTTTGTGGTGCGAATAGACAGCACGGCACTATATAAGGTGTATACACATATTAATATTATTATAGAACGGCGTACACGAGTATTGTTTAAATAAACTTAGAGCTAAACTTATAGATAAATCTAGTGGCATCTCTTAGTGTTCTCTTATCTACTTCGCTGAACAATTATTGGATGGAACTATTCAGAATAGACGCGAGAAACAATGCAATCACCGAATTGTCTTCATAAGTATATTTGATTTCGTGTTAAATTAACTAAAATAGTGTGCACGGTAATTTCACAGCTCGGAGTTGAACGACTCAGATCGTTTATGAAAAATGTCCGTCGCCCAAGTTTCCGTTGAGCATAACGACTTGAATTTAATTGTTTGTTTGGTGCCTCGCCTATGAAACTGAAATGCTTGAATGGAAACTTCAAGTTGTCTTATAATGTACTCCAATTATTATCATTACTATTGTAGATGAGGAAATCCACGAGAGACGCATAGCGAGCGCCGCTAGTCGCTACGCTTTAGTTTCGAAACAAGGGTGGAGAAACTTTGAGACGTTTCAGCTCCCACGGATTTATATTCCTTCTGCACGACTAGATCAATAAGAGAATTGTGCAGAGAGCCTCTTTTGGGACCAGAGCACACAACCACCCCGCGAGCTCGAGACATGCCGCTTGCACGTCATGGCTAACATGCATGGATCCAAAGATTACTAGGTCATGTGAATAGGTCTATTATGCGGAAGAGCTTCTTATATGGATCGAGGAAAAGTCACCACCCTCTCTACCCTCTTATGGACTCATCCCTCGAACGACGATGATTGATAGACGTAGCTAAGTTAACCGAACACGATAATGATGCCTTCAGGTCCACTTCCATGACTTTTAAAATGCTCTTAAAAAATATTGTTCGGAGACCTTATTCGATTTTAAGTATATAGCCAGCCACGCAATGCATACTTTACGTATGAACTTGTGTCCTAGTAATATTACACGTTGATTGTGTGTAATGCGACTGAAATTGCATTAAAATAACGTCCATATCTTTTCCTTCTAGGGCACTACACGCAAATGCGTCTGCCGCGAATCACCGAGCACCCTACGGATGTCACCGTGCCCAAGCACGAGCCACTGACGTTGAACTGCAAGGCTGACGGCCTCCCCGAGCCGTCCATTGAGTGGTTCAAGGACGGCGTACCCGTGAGCACGTCGCCGGTTGACAAACGGTCTCATCGCCACCTCCTTCCAGCCGGCTCGCTTTTCTTTCTGCGCGTCGTCCACGGACGCAAGGACTCCGACGCCGGCGTTTACTGGTGTGTCGCGCGAAATACCGTCGGCATCGCGCGCAGTCGAAACGCCACGCTGGACATTGCCGGTAAGTCCGGTCGCAGCGCATCGCACAATCTCTCCGTCTTGATGCATGGCGCCGATTTATTAGGTTTTAGCCCGCCGGATTTGGTAGAAATATTGAACCGTTTGATAACCCTCTTCATGAGACAGATAAAACAGTTCCATCTTCCTTCATCCATCTCCCTTGGTACCTCACCATCTTCATCGTCATTCATCTCTCTCTCTCCCTTTTGTATCTTATTCTCTTCATTCCCCCATACATTACACGGATGCTCTAACAAACGTATCGTCGATCCCAAGACGAAGTTTACCTCCACGTTTGACATCCCGAAAGCCTGGAGGCCGGGAATAATGGTGTGTTGGAGGGCGGAGTGTACGGGAGCAATCCGATTACCGGGATTAGACCCAAGACGCGAGGGCAGAGGGTTACATAGGACAACAATGACACTAAGAGTCAATGTGTGATTCCGTCTCTCTTTTGCTTGGCGTTGGGTCCACGACAATGCATCTTTCTCGGTTGCACTCCATATCTGGATACATGGTGTCTGCCATCAGACGACCGGTATATGGAGCGTCGTGGAAGGAAGTGGCTATTCAAAAATCTCATCACTGAAAGTCGCGCACAATTTCCTTCTAGCGGCGCGCGTCGGGGCCATAAGTACGTACGCTCTTTCGAATAATGCGACCCTGCGCGTGGAGTAAGCTAGCCCATGAAATATATGTACACGAAGAGTTGTCACTTAATCTCAACTTACGACCTTAGCGAGCTCCATCATCATAATCCTATTAACGAAGGAAAACTCTGGGATAACGTTAATCAACGATTGTGGAGATACAACATTACGTTCTCACCGAGTAAGGCACGTTTATCCTGATTGCTCCTTAATGATGCACATGGCTGCTAACTTCAACCACAAGTCTTCGCTTTTCCTGTTCTGAGAAACCATGACAAAGGAACCTGTCCACACTATTTCCACGCCAATTTACCTAACACAAAGTACCTGTGTGATACTAGCCACATTCTAACCTGTAGTGTGCATGTCAGGTAATAAATCTGGAATATTTTTAGTACTCCCGTTTCCTTCCGAACCTGTTGTTTATTTTCAAAGACTCGGTTCTATTTCAAAGTTAGTCAAGAAAGTGCAATTTCTCAAAACTTCTGAATGAATCGTATCTGTACGAACGAATCGTGTTACATGAAGCTACATCATACTCACACCTGTCGTATTAATATTTCATGTTTATCGCGGCACGATGGTCTAGCATTCGAGACGAGCACTGAATGCAGAGCTTAATTACGTTTATTATCACCATTTAAAACCAAACACGCTTCCCCATTGTTCAGCAAAACTTTTGTTGAGCCTCGCTTTCATGTAAAAGTGTTGTCGTGCGTTCATGTTCGGAATGAACATTACACACGTCCATGTTTTTTTCCACGGGCATGGCACATTCAGTGCAGCATCAAAATCCGAATATACGAGTCGAGAGTTGTACGTGGCGGTGTCGACGTCGCGACGCTCTGTGCATGCCGCCGCGACGCTGAACACAGTACAGAGCCGCGCGGCGATCTCTTTGTGCAGACGATGCGGCGCCGGATCTATTTGTGTGGATTTGGTCGGGGCTAATTGGCCCGTGTAACTTATTCAACCAAACATTTCAACCAGCTATAGACTACTCTATGCGTGCTTCGAGTTAATGCAAATTGCCATGTTCTGTACACGCTAAATGCTTTCATATATGGCTGAATCACATTATGCTGGGTAGGATAGGATTCCTAATCTACCGCTTCTAGTCTGGCAGGGCAACTGTTTGTTCCTTGCACGACAAAGATATGACGTTATTCAAGGCACGCGCTTCCTCAATATAATGTTTATTGCTAACAAAGGATGCAAAATCAACATCCACACACCTGCTGCGGTTTGATGCAATCGCAACCCATAAACCTTACCTTTTCATTTCCCTCAATAATTAAAATCAAATCAATTTCAACTTATCAACCCGGGTATAATTAACCACCCCACGCAGTTTGTAACAGCCATCATTCCTTTCCATTCTTATTTTCAGCTCTTATCTTCAATTTCACTCACAAGCAGCCACTGGCATAACTACGAACTGTGTCTATGGTGCCATAGCGGTCATATAATGTAACATAGTCTGTAGCCTGTAGCCTGTAGTCTGTAGCCTGTAGCCTGTAACCCATTGGTGCGTTCACTGACATTTTTATAATCTGACTAAACTAGAATTAGTAGTGCCTATACTATAAACAAAACTTACTGAGTTGATCCAGGTAACTATAACATTGCTGGCGATACGAAGTGCGTTTTTCAACGATATATCTCTTATTACATAACATATATCTCTTATTTTTGTGATCAATTATTCAAACACTTGTATATAGCACGTATTTATGAGCGTGTAAATGTAAACACCAGCACAGGTTTGGAACTAAATATTTTTAGCATGTTTCCCTTTTGCTGTAGAAGCTTCAAATGTGTTCGTTTAAGGAAATCTTATGGTAACGTGGCTGTAGATGTGTCTACTCTAAGCTATGCTCATAATTGAAGCACATTTTGGCTGCAAGCCGTCGGTCACAGTCAGGAATGTTCAACAAAAACCAAATGTACACAGAAAGTAACGGTTTTCACAATGCTGCTCCGTTCCGGTTCGATAATGATAAGTTTATACGTGAGCGCTTGCCAAGTGGTTTGAAGTTTCCCTCCAGTAGCCAGTTTTCCTCAAATTTCATTTTGCTGCTAATTAGCGATAGCGCTCAAGGTGTGATATCGGTTTTCCGTGCGCTTCGAAACCGTTACTCGCATGAAATCACATCACGCCGTTGAAACACAATAGTAGGAAAAATTGGGTAACACTTCACTAAATTTTCCTACATTTCTTTTCTCGCAGTCAATTTGCATCCGAGAAACTTTGAAAATGCTTTTTGTTCTCAATATCAACTCAAGGGCAAAATAAGCTAGGCTACTTCTCGACATGGATGGAGGAAATCTATACCGAAGTCGTTCCACGAAGCTCAGCTCAGCGAAGACTGACGTTGCAACATATCATCCCTGCTGTGGTTCTATTGATAACAGCACAAAACTGAGTACCCAGCATCAAGTTTCAGTCCTTAACGTATATTATTATCGTGGACGTCCTCGCAAGCTTGATACGAGCGTCCATCATTTAAAAGTAGATCGCAGACCATGTAATACAAGTCGAAACAGTATTCTCTGCTTTTAAATTAGCACAAACGCCAACCTGCCCGTGGGCTTTCTCTTTATTCTGGTTTTA